>PVIR01001972.1:0-110821 GCA_004026965.1 Petromus typicus
GCATGAAAGCTATGGAAGGCAAGTGAGAATTACAGGAGGCTGGGACTCAGGAGCCAGGTGGGAGCCCAGGACAGTGTGGGGAGCAGGGCGGAGGTTGGAAGGAGGTGGCCCCACTGACTTGCCCCAGTGCCTGAAGCTTTGTACAAGGGAAGATACCCAGGGCTGCTCAGGGGCCATTGTGGAGTGGTCAAGCCCATAGTCTAATAGGAAGCCAAAGGTACACTCGGGGAGCTCCTGATCTGATGGATGTCAGATGGAGGTGCCACCCTGGGGTGAAAGATATGCCAGGGTGGGCTGAGGAGTGTTGCTCTAGCACTGGAGGGAAGACACAAAGTGTCTCCTGTTTCCCTGACACTGGCTCAGCTGCCCACACAGCTCTAGGACCTGCAGAGCAGGGATAAAACTGAGCCACATGCCAAGTGGCTGTCAGACCACCTACAGGTGGCCCCTGGCTGTTGACATGTGCTGCTCTGATCCTCTGAGGAGAATCTGTGGGTTTGGAGCCAAGGCTCCTGTGGCCTTGGGGGCCAACACAGGGGTCCCTGCCTCATAGTTAACCCTGGTCCTGGCTGGGCTGGTGCTTAGGGTTACTCCGAGTGGCCCAGCTGGTGGGCATCCCCTATCTATGTCTGGTGCACCACAGTCAGCACCCCCAGCTAAACTCTTGATTCCTGTCCAGGACAGCTTTACCTTCGTGCCCTCTTGCCACTCTCCCCATCTCACTTAATCAGTGTCCCCCGAGTCCCCTTCCTTGCTGTCCTTCTCTCACCCAGACATCCATCAGCAAAGTCTGTAGACTGTGACACTTCTTGTCATCTGATCCAGTCCTCTCTCCCTCCACCCTCTTGCAGCCCTACTTCTTTCCCTATGCACTGGACAGTGTCCTCTTGTCCCTCCAGGGCTCAGAGCTCCAGTCAAATCCAACCTGTGAGTGTGCTCTGCCTTGCATGTCCTGAGTGATCTGGCTCTGCCACCCCTGTACCCAGGGCCCTTCCTGGGCACAGAGCCAGTGCCCTCTCCACACTCTGAGTCTCTGCTCCAGGTCTGCGGATGCTGCCCGCTCCATCCTGCATCCCTCTGCTTGCCAGCTTGCTGTGTCCCCTCCCAGTCCTACCCCAGACTTCACCATGCTGGGCTGTGCTGCTAGGTGCTCCCCGTTATTGCCACAGCTTCTCTGGCCTCCGAGTCCCACTGCATCTGGTCCCTATTTCTTCACTGTCTTCTTTATTCTCTGCTTTACTCTAGCTGAAAAATCTCTGGGAGCAGAGACTGCTGTTCTCTGTAAGTAGTTCAAAAGGCATGTCCCCAGCTGTGGTGTGGTCATGGCCCTTGTGCCCTATATGCTAATGAGTCACTCCGTGATGCTGACAGGCCAAAGTCCCTCTGAGCCATAACACCCCTCCCTGTGTGCTATGGGGCTACCTGAGCTCTGTCTCACCCGCTTGCCCCTCCTCTCTGGGGCACTGGTGCAGATGCCCCATGCTCTCCCTAAGCCTGGCTGTTGGCTTGCTCAGGGGAGGCTGAGAACACATTGTAATAGGCTGCTCTAGAGGGTGGGCAGCATTTGATTCCAGTGTCACAGATCCCTCCAAGATCTTGTCCAAGAAGAGTACCTCCTCTCTGCCTAACACCCATCCTCCTCAGGGGTGTTTCTGTGGAACCAATCTATCCCCAAATTGTGTGCAAGACAAACTCCAGTTCAGAAGTACAGTACATTTGGCATCTTATGCCCTCTTCCCAGGGGTTCATGGAGCAGCACCAGCCCACCTATGGGCTCCAGAGGGTTGGGGTTGGGTGTAAAGCAAGCCAGGCATAGCTGTAAATGAAGTTTTCATCTAGTAACAGAGATGTCACCCTGTTTCTGAGCTATGTCGATCACAGCCCAGGCAGCCCACACAAGGGAGCGAGAGGGAGAGGAAAGGGAAGAGCACTTGAGTCCCTGGCGCCTTGATGCCACACTGCCTACAGCTGTGAGCCACAGAGGAGGATGCCCAGGCCTCCAGCCCTGTCAAGGGGATCAGGGAGCCTGGGCAGATGATCACAAGATCATCACAAGACAGAGACAAGGCTGGGCAAGGAGGGACAGTGGTCATCCTGCCACCTGTCTCCCTGTTGGTGTGGGTATTACTCCACCAGTCTGGCCCTGAGAACAAGAGTGAAGCCACATCAGTGACTTGGGGAAAGCTCCTGTCACAGTCTACCTGCAAAGCTGGGCCTGGGAATAACAGGAGGGGTCAAGGTGGGCAAGTTGTCAAAAGTGAAATGGACCCATCCATATCAGTCCCTCAGAAAATAGAGTAGGGTTGCCTTGGAGGAAGGGATTTGTCTAATAACAGGAACCATCACAAGAATCCATACAGCCATGTCCAAAGACCTCCCCTCCAAGGACAGCTGCCCAGTATCTTTTCCTTGGTTAGATGTCCCCAGTATGAATCCTTGTGGTAGGAACAATGATTTATGAACCACTTTTGCAGCCCAAACTGCCTTCAAAGATCTCTGCTGTCCTGGCCTCCTGGTGATGCCTATAAACTCCCTCATTCGGAAGAGCATCCATACCCTAGCCTTCTAAACTGCTAGTCACTCCTCAATAAACTAATTTTCATTACTGAATCTTTCTCTCTGTAGTACGTAAGCTGCAAACACCCACATGATTCTGTGGGCCTGACCCTGCCCTAGAGGGACTGAGCTGTCCTTGTTACACAGGCATCCAACTCAGCCCACTGGAGCTGGGATTTTACTAGAGTGTCGGCCCTCATCTTGGGGTAACAAGAATGTGGGCTTCCTGCAGAGCCCTGTGCCTCACTGCATGGCTGCGTAGGGTGAGAGTGGCTGGCTCACGGCAGGGCCTGCAAGAAACCCAGGCGATTGGTTGAAGCATCACCCCGTCTTATCTACCTGCTTTCCCATTTCCAAGGTCCTGCTTCTCTGTCTTGCCAAGGACACTCTACAGGGCCTGGACTTCCAGTCTCTTCACACCAAGTCCCTTAGCCACTTGCTGGGCCCCACCCTGGGCATAGCTCATCTCCTGGGACTCAGCGACCCCTCTGCCCCCCTTTTCTCCAGTGGCTCCTCCCTCCTCCACCACCCCAGAGCACACCACGCATCTCCATGCTGTCTCTGCTCACACACAAATACACCAAAACCCCAGGTCTCCACCTACATACCCAAGATTTCTAGGCCAGTTCATACTTTGGAGATTTCCAACATGTTCTTTCCACCCAGAACATCTACTCGATCTTATCTGTAGATTATTTCCCTTCATTCATCTCCCTTGGAAACCTTTCTTGAGCTAAAAAAGTAGATTTTCCTGGGAGAGCATCGTACTCAGCCCCAGGTCTTGCTACATTCATTACTGCAGAGGAGAAGTCGGAGGGCCATGCTATCTTTGTTCCTTTGTAGTATAATTCTTTTCCCTGGCAGAAGGCTACCAGATGACATATTCATTCCTGAAATCACATAAATAGAACAATAACTGCCAGGCCCATGGCAGCTCCTCTGATTGTGTTTGGGGAAGGACAAGTCCTTTGACATTCCTGCTCTATTCCTTCTCTGTCCAGCGACATTTCCTTCAGCTATGCTCTTGACAATTGCTTCTGTTCCAAGCTATCTGCCTCGTCCCCTAGAAACATTTCTATATTTTCAAAGCTGGGATTTCTGTTCTGTGTCCACCCTAGCAAAAGCTTTTCTCACTTAAGATTCAGGTATTTATAATTTTCCCTGAAATTGGGTGGAAGCATCTCAAGGTTGTCACTGATTTGATTTTCTGTGCACCTCGTCTTCTCCTTGAGAGCTGTGCTTGCATTTCTGGTCTCCCAACAACCTCTTGCCTCCCCTTGTCAGTGTCCATTGTATCCTCCTCTCAGGCTCATCTTCCTCTCCTGGTTCCATGCTCCCGTTTGCAGAATGCCTTGGCACCTTGCCTTGGCTGCAGGTGCCAGCACTCCAGCACATCCTTCTGAATGCCAGGAGCTTTTTTCTGGAATGTTCAAGATGATGCTATTAATTAAAATAACAATTATAAATACAGCATATGCCCGGAACATGGAGGAGACAGGCACATACATTCACACAGTCATGGTGAAGGGAATGTCCTCGCAGTCACAGGAGATAGAGAAGGGAACACTAGCTGCATGGAGCCCTCACCATCCCCCATCTCTCCCACAGATAGCCTCAGCCCTGGCCCCAGTCTTCCTGTTCCTTGCTGGACCTTGATAGTTATAGCTTCTCTGCATCTATCTGTAAGCAGCGTGTTGCTGCATCTTGCCTGATTTGGAGCTTTATACATGTGGAGTCAGCTATGTAGATTCTGTTAGGACACCGTGCCCATGATGCGACGTCATTGCACTGTCCATGGCCATCACCAGGGATTTGTTCCTTCAACCTTTGAGGCTTTGCAGGTTTGGAGCTTCTACAAACAATACTGAAAGGACCATTCTGGGGTCTTTGCCATCTTCCAGGGTGTGTCTGATTTTCAGATGTGTCAGTTGGGACACCTTTGTGCTGCCTCATGGGTCACTGCCACACTCTGTACCTTTGGTTCTGCCCTGTCCCACTGTCCTTACTGCTCATCGCGATGAGCCTCCTTGAAGAATTTCCATTTTTATCAGTGTTTTCCCAAAATCAGCTCTGAACCTTGACAGCTCTCTGTTATCTATTTTTTTCCTCTTTCATCAATTTATCTTATCTTCATTATTAATTTCCTCATTCTACTATTCTACATTGGATTTACGTTGCTGCTTCTCCCCCTAACTTCTAATGATGATGCTTGAGTCATTAATTCTCAGCATTTCTTTTACCCTCATATGGGCAGTTAAGGCCCTATGATTGTTCTCACAAGTATTGTTTGAGTTGTATCCCCCAGGCTTTCCCTAGTAGTGCTCTCCTTTCCATCATATTCTAAATATTTTCCCATTCTCATTATTATTGTGATTTATCTCTCTCATGATGAAGACGGGCTCCCCTGGAAAGCATTTATGTTTACTGGCAGGATCTTGGGGACCCTGTCAAACCCTTACATTGAGCCGTTGCTGGACAGCTTGGCAGACCAGCCAGCATAGCGAATGCTGGTCCAGAGCCAGTGGCAGCTGGGTGTGTGTTCAAGTCCTTTTCTGCATTTGACTCAGTTGAGTTTCCTTGCATTATATCAGAGTGGGCACTGGCTGGCATCGAGATCACATTGAGTGTGTAGCCTGTAGCTGGTGGTGTGTTAGGGAAGCTCCTACCAGACATACATGCACACATACACACATGCACGCAGGCACACAGGCACACATACATGCAGTGGGTGGCCCTGAGTATCCTTGTATTTGTAGAGACCTTGAAAGCTGAGGCCAAGTTCAGCTACTTGGAAAATGTCACCCCGTCTGCAGGCTGACCCCACCTTTTTCTGTTCTTTGTGCTAAAATTCCTACCGGCTGGCCTGATTGTGGATGTCATCGGGAAGATTTTAAATTTATGTGCATGTACTTGTCTGTGGCATGAGTGTCTGTGTGTGCGAAACACTCCAACTAGTCACCAGCTTTACTATTTTGCTGGAAACAAAAGTCACTGTATTTCTTACACTTGAGCATCATGTTGTCATTTTATGGCTTCCTAACTCTGCCTCAGACAAAGGAATCCATTTCTTTTCTGCTCAATCTAAAATCTAGTTTTTTTCTTGATATTTGTGATATCTGCATATAATAAACTTAGGCCTCTCCTATCTTAAACACGTCCATTCTTCGCTGCAGCATTCATCTCTTTTCACTGGATTCCTTCAGCAACCATTCACTCCAGGACCCACAGAATCTTGCCTCTTATGGGAGAGCTCCATGGAAACTCCTGAGCCACAGTGGATCTGATGGCTCCCTGCTGAGCTCTGTCCACTCCCCTTAGCTTCATATGCTCCATGGCAGCACTGGGCGTCGTGGAGCTCTCCACATGTCCAAAGACACAACAAGTTGCTGCTCCCACGAACCCTGCCATCCATCCCAGCTCCTCCCAGGCTCAAGCCCCTGCTCACTTCCAACATCACTGTCCTCCCTGCTGTGTCAACATCCTGAGCATCACCCTTTCACCCTTTCCAGCAGCCCCCTTGGGTCTGAATCTTCTCTCCACAGGCAGCTCCAATCACAGCAGCCACGGGATGGTAGTGCTTGGGTGTGGTGCTCCCCGTGCTGGGAGTGAAGGCAAGCCTGAAGGATTATGGGAAGCCTGGGCTCCATGAGCTGCACCTGCTAGAACTCTAAGCCATTCTCCAATGCATTATCCCCCTGCTTTCTCTGCCTCATTTCTCCCTTTGAGTTTGAGTTTCATATTTTCTCCTGCTTTATAGAACTCTCACACCATGGACAGCCTCGAAGCACAACCTCCCCACTCCATAAGGTGGCTCCTAACTAAACGGGGGCAATTTCAATTTCTCTGTCTCTTGATGCCTCTGCTGTGGGGGTCCACTTGCCTTTAACTGTCTCTAAGTCAGAGCCTCCTGGTCCTCACATCCCATTCAGCATTTGTTGGAATAACACCAGCATCATTTACTAAGCCCCAGTTATGTTTCAGACACAACACAAAGGCCTGTAATGCCACCACTTTATCACTGTAACAGCCCAAGAAGGCCCTCCAGCCTGTCACTGAGGGCTCCCAGGGCTTGTTCCCACAACCAGTGGATTGTGAGATGTTTCCAGTGCCTTGGGTAGAGACAGAAGGCTGCATGTGTCTGAACAGGGGCAGGGAACCCCAGGGAGGCCACTTCCCAGTTCAGAATTCTCAGGCTTCTTATCTTCCAAGGTCCATGATTTCAGTCCATTCACCTCTGCCCAGGTAAGTTCTTGGTTCTCTGAGGACTCCCCAGGGTCGGCAGCATCTTTACCTAAACAGACTCAGGAATTGTTCCCTGAAGCCAGAGGGAGGTGACCCTGGGGGGGCTCCTGTGCTGGGGCAGAGGGTCCTGCACATCCCCAGCCCTCCCTGAGCAGCTTTACACTCTTCAAGACCATTGCTGGGGAAACTCTGGTAGGAAAGACGCCTTCCTGTGGTTACTTTGAAGTGAGGAGCCCTGGGCCACTTCCTCCACCTCCACTTCCTCTTGCCCATCTTCCTGCTGACTCTCATGACCACGGGCAGGTAGGAGCAGAGATCCGCAAATGTTCGACATGAGCAGAATGGAGGGCGAGGAGACTTCTGAGAGCAGAAGAGCCCTGCACTCCTCTTCTCCCTGCTCCTCTCTTTCACCTGTGTCCTGTCCTCACGTGTGGGGGTCTGCAGCCAGCCTGTCTGCACTGTTGTCGCCCAGCACATTCCTGCATCTTGGTCTCCTTCCCCTCCCAGCTTTCCTACCGTCTTTGTCCTCTATCCGGATCACCTGCCTCACCTTGCTCCAGTCATCCTCTGTGTGGACCTCCGTGGGGCTTGGTGGGAGGCCCTCGGCTCCCTTCATAGCCTCCCCTCCTCCACACCTGCATTGTTAAGGACCCGATTTATGGGGATCACTCTCAGATTTCTACCTGCGGAGCGCTGATGCAGACCAAGGTCCCACTGGGAAACAGATGGCACTCATGTAGGATTCATGGCAGGGACAACAAAGTCTATGCTGCAGGGGCCATTCTCAGCCAGGACGGGGGCTTTGGGATGCCCTAGAACTGCACAGGCTGAGAGAGCAGAGAGGGACCCTGTCCTCCCAGCTTGCCCTTCTCTGAACCCATCTCCCAGGCTCAGGGTACCCAAAATCTAGACTGAAGAGTCTGAAAGATGTAACTCTGGGGGGCCTCCGAAGGCCAGTGGATAAGCAAAGACTGAGACCAGACCTGAGGGAATGGAGTGGACCAGGGACCAACCATCACTCTACGTGTCACCTCCTTTTTGCTGTGTGGTCTGGGGCCATCACTGAACTGCCTTTATTGTCACTTTTTGTGTGTTTGTTTATTTTTTTAGGATCAGGGAAGGAATTCAGGACCTTGAGTTTGCTAGGCAGGTGCAGTGGCACTGAACTACAGCCCTGGCCCAGGCCACCTTTGATGTCTGCTACCCTTGATGTCTGCCAACCAACTTGCTGTTCTGCTAGCCTTTCCTGGTGGTGCTCCCGCCCTCCCAGCATGCCTGGAGATTCTACTGTCAACATCCACTTTGCACGGCTGTGGTTCTCCAATTCATGGCTCCACATGGGTCTGGGCATGTTTGTCTCCAATGGCTCTTTTCTAAGAGGGTGGGAAATTTAACCAGGTTTCATTGGTCTAAATGGTGTCACATGCTGAAGCTTGCCTTGAGCCTGTGGCTCAGGGAGGGACTTGCTCTGACTGGCTGAGATCTGGCTTTGTGCACCAGGCCAAAGCATCAGGGAATATCCTGTCTCCTCCCTATGTCCAGCCCCTACCCGTGGAGTAAGATTTGGTAGTAGGACGTTACCCCCACATCCACACGGACCTAAGTGAGACAGCCGTCTGTTTTGCTGTCCATACTGGGACTTCTGGCAGCAATTCACAAAGACAGTAGGAAAGCAGGCTTGAGCTGAGGCTGACCTGGACAAACAAGGTCATACGGTCATTGGTTGTCCTCACTGTGAACCAAGCAAGGACACTGCATGGTCATATCTCTGCCTCTGCCCCCCCTGCCTCAGGCTTGCTGCACTTTGTTATGTGTGCATAATTGAATAAGTATAATGCTCTCACTTGCAAAATAAGTAACAATGGAAGAGATTAATTTAAGATAAGAATAGCCACCCTCTACTATTTCCAAGCCCCTTCCTCACCTTGAGTTGACTCTTTTTAACCCTGGTAGCTGAATCTCCAGTAATTATCTTTGTGTAGCACCATTTATAATCTGTTTACTGTGGCCTGCATCAGCAACTGACTTGTATGATAAGACATCAGGCTTTGGCTCCCAAATCATCATAGCCAGTGAAGTTATGTCCAATCCCTGTGGCTTTCTCTGATACGCTGCCTCTCTATGTCTTTCCCACCAAGTGCAGGGGAGCATACTAGTTCTGCACTGTGCAAAATGAAGATATCAACCCCAGCCCCTTTCTACCATGAACTATTCTATTAGGATTAAAGGTGGTGCATCTGTATTCTGTTCTGACTATAATCCAATCCTACACTCTACTTCTAGGTTCTTTCTGGTTTTAAGAGCAGAACAGAAACTTCTTAGAGTTTCTTTTTGTCACCACACCTTTCTCACATTGTCATAATTGCTTTTGAAATCCTCATTTGTGAGAGGACTTTTAGTCACCAGAGATACACCTTCTTGAGCCCTTGCCTTGGCCCATCTGGCCCCTGCTAAGAATGTCCACACATGGTCACTGGCCCTACCTTCCTTTCGAGCCAGACCTCTCTTCCTGCTCCTGTGGCCACCTTGCCTGGCCTTACACCTTTACTTTGCTGCAGAACATCCCCAAAATGACAAGAGAGAATGTGGCGAGGAAGTTTTCAGAAGCTGCTGAGCTCTAACCATTCGAGGGACCCAAGATGGTGGATGCTAATGCAGAAGCTATTTCTTTCACTGATTTCTGGTCACACACATAAACAACCTCAGTCCTGACCAGACAGTGGCCATCTCAGCCCTGGGCCCATTTAAGTTGGCACCTGCTCATGAGTGCTAGTTTCTCCTGGGACTCTGCTGTGTTGCTGGTGGCTTTTGCCTACAGCTGTCTTTGTCCCACAAAGGTGGAGTTGAGGCCCTGGGAGCGTTGGTGTGACCTGGAACATTCTCCTCTCTGGATGGACCTGCTATAGAGCAGCCCCTGACAGGACTCTGGACAATGAGTGCTCTGAGTTGTACTGTCCAGTTTGGTGGCCTCAGCTACATATGACTAACAGTGCTGCCCATTTGGCAAGGCCACCAGAGGGGCCAGAAGTCTAGCTCCATCCCACATCTTATTCAGATTCACAGAACTCCATATCTGCTGGCAGCTCTACCACATGGATGGCAGCTCCTTGGTAGCAGGTTGAGGCCAGGTCAGAGGCATGTGGGGTAGAAGTGGAGGGTCATGCTGAGATGCCAAGGATGCAGAAGTCTGAAAGGAAGATTCAGGGCTGTTGTGCCAGGCTGAAGGAGATTTGTCATCTGCTCTTGGAGTCTCTCTCCTCCTTAGTTATGTGGGAGACCTGGATTCTCAGTGGATGGAGCCAGCAGAGGAGGCATCCACTGCTCCTGTGGACAAGAAAGGCAGTTAGTTGGGGCACCTTCTGTCCCAGATCCCTGGAAGAAATTCCTTCCACTGCTAGCAGTGAGAGGCCATGCTTGTTCGACCTCCTGTGCCATGGAAACACCATGTCTGATCTGAAGAGTGAGGACGGACTGCTGGAACTACAACAGCAGCTCATACTCAACCAGAGTTTCAAGAACAAGTCCGAAATAAGCTGGGCAGGGTATCTGCTTATGCTGCTGAAATATAATAGTGGTGCAGGAGAAATGGTGCATGAGGAAGAGTGGGAAAGGTTTCCGCCTTGCAGAGAGGATGAGATCTTCGTTTTGTGAGTGTATGTGGTGACCACTCAGTGGGGGTGCAGATTCCCCTGCTGCCTGCTGGATTCTGTGTCCTACACCCCTAGACAATGGTTGACATCAGTGGCCTGACACCAAGAAACACAGCGCATGCGCGCGCGCGCGCGCACACACACACACACACACACACACACACACACATACACGCTGTCATACTTACATGGCTGGAGGCAAAAGAAGAGATTCCACTGCTCTGGATAGGGAAGGGAGCTGGGTGTGACACTTTCTGACCTCCCGTGGCCAGCTTATGACTGGACTGGACACTGCCTCTCCTGGCTTTAACACTTTCTTTTCACACCACCTGCCTGTGGACTGGATGTGTGTGCTCTCAGAATTCACCAGAAGGAGCACCCATCCCCACGTGCTCCTGGGAGTGGAGCTTTAGGGATGTGATCAGGTTACCTGGGTGCAGCCTCAGGGCAGGGGCCTCCCGCTGTAAACCAAGCAACACCCTTACTAGATCCTGGATCTGCCCTGACCCGAGACTTCCAGCTCCCGGAAATGGGTACAGATATGTTGTCTCTGAGTCCTCAATCTTCACTTTTGATTGACAGCAGCCCGAAGGGACCAAGAAGTACTCTCCCCAGGACTCCACCTCGTTACCAGCCAGGCTTCCTGCTGCTAGGTGGTCACCAGTGCTGTCCCACTCACAGTTCTATGCACCTTTGTCCTTTTCTGTCTCTCAGAATGAGCACAAAGGACAGTGACAACCATTTTGCTTTTCATTTCAAAGGAGTGGTGGAAAAGTGAAAAAGCAGGCAGCAGAACTGACAGGGCATCTGTCCCTGGTAGGTTCCTCTGTGATTAAAAATCACCCGATCTGAATTTCGCCCGGTGCAGCTGCCTCTTGCCTGAAACTTCACAAAGCTCCCCGTGCTAATGAGGATGCCGACTAATTACTTGCAAGATGATTAAGAAATCATACTGGGACAATTGATGTGTCTCAGTAGGAAGCCTGTCAGAGCTTCTCGGGCCGTGAATCCGCATATTCTCTTGTGGAAGGGTGGCTCTGACATTCCTCATGGGCAGCAGAAGGTCAGGGCAGACTGGGCCTCTCCATAGGGGGGCAGGAGATGGCAGTTGATGGTTGAGGGTGGGGCCACTTATTCCCTAACTCTTCGGGACCTCGCAGGTTCCACCACCTGCAAGATCTATGACCTCTCTACCTGGCATCTGGCACCATGACCTCTGTTTATCTCATTGCCAACTGGGTCCTTGAAGGACAAGGGCTCCCAGCATCATTGGCTGGGACATGAGGTGGATGACTGGAGGGGGGCTGGCAGGTACCTGAATTCACATCAAAGGTGCTGAGTACACAAGGTGGAGACATGGGACAGAGGCCAGGGGCTTGGTCAGTACAAGAGGTCTGGGAAAGAACACGATGCTGTCCGTGGTGACTTTCAGGTCCACTGAGATGCTCACAGGTGAGGAGACTCTGATCTGAGACACTTTGGGTGGGTGATGGCTCCAGAGTGACCATGGGAAGAAGAGGGACAGAGGTATGTGACTAGAACTTACAACCCTACTAGTCCAGCTGCATTGTCCAGGTCCCAGAGAAGGAAACTGAGGCTCCACCTGCCATCCACTGGGTGCTGTGGACATTGCCCCAGGTAAAGCCCCGGAGGAGCCTCGTGGCCAGAGATGTCCTTCTGGGCCTGCTCTGGGGCCTTCACGGTATGGCCCAGGCCTTCTGGATGTGACTCCTCCCTCTTCTGAGCCATGCAAGAGCTCTGGTGCTCCAGGTCCTTGCTCTCAGAAGAAGGTATATCACCCTGAGCATAGGCAGGCAGCTGAGGCTGGGCGGAGTCACAGGCCCAGACTACCTCAGAGAAAACATCAATAGCTGCCTCTAAAGTTGTCCATTGTGACACTCACAGGTGGCTCCATTGTCAAAGGAGCCCTGTGCTGGCTTGGCTCTGGGAGAATGTCGGGAGTCTCCATGGGAAAAGTAAAAGCATATATATGAGCACACACGCACACACACACACATACACACACACACACAACATACACACAGGTTCACATACACACCTGTGTTTTATCATGATCTCCATCTGACTATCCTGGCATTAGATGATTTTAAAATAGGACTGTTTGAAGCCACCACTGGCCAGAGGTTTTCTTTGATTTTGATTCTAATTATGAAACTTCTCAGCAGGAAACCCCCAGCTGTCCTGCTCACCTCCCATTTCTCTGAAAGGCTGACAGTCACCAGCCTCCCTCTTATGTTTCTGTCATCCCTAGGACCTGGGGACAGAGGTGGGCTGTCTCACTTCCTTGCTGGAAGGGGCTGAAAATCTTGAAAGAGAAGGGACATCCCCATGTGTCTTAAATACAGGCATCAGTCTTCAGATTTCCTTCTGGTCCCAGTGAGGCTCAGAATGACTTCTACCTCTAGGGGGTGCAGGCCGGTGGGGACAGGCTCAGGCTCTTGGGATATCCCACCTTTGCAACTTGCAAAGCATGACAGCCTTCATCCAACTCCATCTTCATCATCTTCATCTCATCCACAGGCAGGAATCAGAAACCAGAAGCAGAAAGTACTGAGTTGTGAGCAAATCCTGAACGTTGGGTTCTGGCCTCAATGTTACTTCCGATATTCAGCTTGGACAAATGAAGATCACTCCACACAAGGTCCCAAAATTCAGGCTCAGAACTTTCTTTGTTGGGAAGGAGTAAGAGGCTTATCACATCGTGGGTAGCATGTGGGGTTCTTCTTACATCTCTTTTAATTTTTTTCTATAGTTAACATTTCTTAACCTCTATCTCCCTCATGTCTATCCCTCAGTAGTCACATCTTACATGACAATATGCACAGTGTAGTAGATGCACAGTTGATGTCGAGGCCAGGAATTTGACATTGGAGTAAGGTGTTTTCTTTGATGTGTGATAATTACCTATTTTCTGTTTATTTTTCATCTGTATGACATCTTCAGGCATTGCTCCTCAGTCCTTTGCCCAGGTTTCGACTTTTTTTGCTTTTTAAGTGTAGAATATTAAAAACTTTTTATATTTTCTAGCTATGGGTCCTTGTGGTTTGCAAATACTTCCCCAGTTACTGCTTGCCTTTTTATCTTCTCAAGAGGGTTTTCCACATAACAAAATCTTTTAATTCTACTGAGATCCAATTTATCACTTGTTTGTCTTATGGATCTTGATGTCAGATCCAAGAATTATGTATTAAGCCATTGGTTCCAAAGATTTTCTCCTGCATTATCTTTTCAAAATTTTGGAGTTTTACAATTTAAATCTGTGGTCCAATTTTAGTTTTTAAAAACATAAAGTATAATGTTTATATTGATATTCTTTTTTATCTTTTTCATTTTCTTTTTTTGTGGCTTTAGTCATCCAACTTCCCACATTAAATTACTTTTGGCCACATTTTTCAGGGCTTATATCTAAATTCTCTGCTCTATTCAATTTATCCACACTGCTCTCCCTGCAACCTGTCCTGCACACTTTTACTGCAGCTATGTAATAAATCTTGAAACCAGTAGTAACTTCTTCTTCTTTTAGTCATCTTTTTTAAAGTTAGTTGTCTACTGAAGTTTATTTTCCTTTTCATCTAAATTTCAAAATAATCTGATCTATATAAAAACACACTGGAATTTTGATAGGAATTTTATTGAATCTATATATTAATTTGGGAAAATTGACATTATGCTGCATCTTCTAATTCATGAATATGGTATGTCTTTCTCTTGACTGAGAGATTCTTTGATTTCTTTCATTTATGTTTTGTCAGCATGTAAGTCCTAAACATATTTTGTTATGCTTATTTCAATTCATTTTGGAGCAATTGTAAATACAACCTTAGGTTTCTGAATATTCATTGGTAGTACATAGAGGTACAATTGATTTTTGTATATTAATCTTATATCCTGCTACCTTGTTGAGCACACTGTTTCTAGAACTGTGTATAGATGTGTGTGTTGTAGATTTCTTAAAATGTTTTATGTGCTATACTCTTTTACCTGCAAATAGACAATTTCATTTCTTCTTTTCTGATTTATGTGGCGATTATTTGTTCCTCTTGCCTTGTTCTGCTAGTGAAAATACTTTTCCTGTGCTTACTAGCCATAGTGGTTGTAGACACTTTTGCCTTGGTGCTGATATTGAGGTGATAACATTCATTCTCATTCATTCAGTTGTTGATGTTGAAGCTTAATTTAAATTTGTTAAATCAAGGGAACTACCTTCAGCTCCTACTTTCCTGTTTTTACTGATAAGTAAAGTGTTTAATTTTGTGGGAAAGATGAATGCAGGTTGAGGTCTCTCAGGGAATTACTGCACAGAACCCAGAGAGAAACCCATGAGAAAGTAAATGAATGCCCTGCCTTGGCCAGGGGAGGAGGTTCTGAAGAAGGCTTCTGACCATAAATCTGAGGGAGGAGGACTTAGCCACCATGGATTTCAGAGCAACAGCACATTTACAATGCTCTTCAGATTCTTGAAGTGCCCAGGGCTGGAAGAAGGGGTGAGGTGGGGAATAAGGCAAAGCAAAAGAGTATAGAGGGTGAGGAGACCAGACAGACAGGCTAGGGCCATACTCTGTTGCCATCAGAGACCACAGAACTCTAGTCCTTATCCAATGGCAATAGGAAGAAGATAGGGAGAGCAGGAATTCCCAATGCAGAGGCCATTGTAAGTATCAAGTTAATGGCAATGAGCATGAAGGGGGAAGAGAAAGAGAAGTATGAGTAGTTTAAATCAATGCAAGAGGTAAAGATACGGGGCTTAGTGGTGCACTGGACACTCTGCGAGAGTTGGGAGAAGGTCTTATTCCTAGGAGTCAACATGAGGACTCAAGTAATTATGCAAAGAGCTAGTTCCTTAGTCATCAGGCTCATCCTGCTCAGCTGCCTTAGGCCCACATTTAGTAGCACAGAAGTGCTTCTGAGGATCGTCATCTTAGGTTTCTCTGTTTGGCATTGTTTTGGCGACTCCCCAGCAGCACAGACTTTGTAAAGTCTTAGAGCATGAGCCTCACCGCAAGATTCTCACCCTATTCACCCCTATTCCACATTCTTCCAATTGGTCGTGTTGTGTGGAGATTTCGAGATAAGTCCTGCTGGATCAGTCCTGCTGTGTCATTTAATGCAGAACCACAGTTAGCCTCACCCCTCCTTCGTCCTCCTATCCTTTCACATACCCTGTTCTCTGTTACAGAGTCTCAGAAAAACCCCCTTGGGTCTTTCATCAGAGGAGGCAGAAGAAAGGTCCTTCTGTGAGTCAGTTAGATGAAATATCCTTCTTTACCTCCACGTGATTGTGTAGGTCCTTGTGTTTGCTGTTTTTTATGGTGTCTTCCAGATGGGTTTTATATTCCTAGAAAGCAAGAACTGTCATTTTTCTCCTTGCATCCCACCCATCTTGCTATGTTCTGCCAAGAGTGTTTTGCTGAACTGGATTTATAGACCTTGAAGCATGTGGTTCTATGGAGCAATAGGCCAAGAGAGAGGAGCTGAATGTGAGTTGGCAGCGAAAGTGCTAAGCTCGTTGAGGTCAGGAGTGCAGACTGAGCAAAGCTGTGGGGCATGGTGGGTCAGAGTCACCAAAAGGAGGCACAGGGCAGACATCAGTCAGAGCCTGGCCCAACAGCCAGAGGGAAACTAAGGCTGGAAATGTTTTATTTGGTATTGGGAGGCCAGGTACAGGGAGGTGACCCAGACCTGAGTTCCTGCAGGAAGCAGCTTCCTTTCTGAGAGGTGATTGTGTGACAGTCATGCTTGATTGTGTCTACACGATTGGATTGTGAACTACCCAGGGGATTGGTGGAACACATTTTGGGTATGTCTGAGTGGAAGTGACCATAAGGACTAGATCTGACCCCTGGCCCGTCCTCTCCCTCTGTTTCCCATTTCCTTCCATTTCCCAGTTGCTATAAACTGAGCATCTTTGCTCCACCGTATCCTTCCACCATGATGTTTCTGCTTTGGATCCAGCCAAATGTGCACTGAATTTCCCAACACCATGAACCAAATACACCTCTCCTCCTTTAAAGTTTGGTTGTCAAGTATTGTCCTAGCAGCAGTAAAGTGGATTAATACACCTGGAATTTGCAGCAACTGGAGCTCAGAGGGTACCCTGTGAACTAGCTTTGGAGTGTCCCAGGGAATCTATGCACAGAACTTGTCTGAAAGTGGGGTTCAGATCCTGGCTTTGAGGACCTCTTATGGGTGGGGAGGCAAGAGGCTGACACTAACCCCTTAATAAATGACGTGTATCAGAGAAGGGACAAAGAATGTGACACGAGGTACCTTCTCTTCCTTTTACCTTCCTTTATTTCACTGACAGAACAATCAGAGGCCAGAGAGGATGGGGACATAGTTTGCCTCCCAGAGCCATAGAACAGGCTGGAAGGGTGGGATCACAGCTGAGAGACGGGAGATGGCAGCTCTGTCCACAAGAAAGGGATCAGAGACAGAATGGCATTGTGCTTTTCAAAATTACCTTCAGAGTAAATTAAAAACAAGCACCTGCCTCCACCCATTCAAGCTAACATTTTTTCTTTTTTCTTCTAGATTCATCAGTATAAAATAATTTAACAATTCTGATAAAAGTCTTCTTTATTTGCCTGGATCCCAGAGAAAAAATTACTCTCCTACCTGTGGATGATGAACTTCTAGCACAAGTTTTTCTATTTTCACTATAACCTGTGTATCAATGAATGACATGTAGTATTGCCATTGGTAAGTTATCCTTGATTTAGGAGGAATTTGTATACCAAGATTCACTGAGAAGCTCTAATTACTGTATCCTCTTCTACTGTGCTTCTAACAACCTGCTTTGCTTCCTCAGATATGCTATTGAAATTTATTCACACCGTTCATTACCGACAGAATTCAGTAGTATCTTATACCAATACCAGAATTTATCTGAACAGATTCCAGATACTTCCAACCTTTGCCCTCATAAACACCCCTATAGTGAACATCCTGATTCTTCTTTTGCATCCATTGCTCCCAGATTCCTTCAAGGGTCACTATTCCTCTGAGCAGAATTGACGTATTAAGTATCTGGACACTGACATTGTTATTTATATAAACTTACTTTTATTTTATATTTAATAACATTCACCTGCTGTGCTATTTGGTGAAACCACATTTTGACTAGTATGAGGATAGAATGAAGATACTCTCTAGTATGAGGATATGGAACAGTTCCATTGTCCCTGAATTCCCAGTCTTGCTTCTTTGCAACAACTTCTACCCTTCCCCCCAACTCCAGACTAGCACTGACCTCTTTATCCCTTGGTTTTGCTCTTCCTGTATTTCATCCATTCAAGAGACTGTAGCATTCAGGCTCTTGATCTCCACTCTGCACTATGCCTTGGGGAATCCGTCCATGCCTGGATGGGCATCAGTGATTGCCTCCTCTATATTATTGAGTGTTCCACATTGCAGTGGGATTACAGCTCTTTCTTTCTTTCCCTCATAAAGAATATTTGAGTGGTCTCCAGATTTGGTGATTGTAACATTCTTATGGAGGGTTTAGTGTGAATACAGTTCTTCACTTCTCTTGAGGGAAAACCTAGGGATAGTTTTTGCTGAGCCATATGGGAAAGGCATATTTCACCTCTTCTGGAAGTTACTACTGTACAATTTTACATCCTATGAGCAATATCGGAGATGTCCAGTTATTCTGCATTCTTGCCAGCTCTTCATATTATCGTATATACCTCTCTCTCTCCTCTCTGACAGAGCAGTATGTATGGTATGTTTTAGACTCTAAACATGCAAAGCCATTCAGCATCCAAACATCCAGCTCAAGGGCCTTAGAATGGATTTGGCTCATGGGCTAAAGTGGCTTTACTCAAAGTCACAAAGATTTTTTTTCTGCCTTTTTAAAAAAATGTTTTGATCCTTTACATTCATGTTCAGGCCTCAGACCCTCTGGTTTAATTTCACATGAAGTATGGGACAACATTCAACATTCACATATGGATATCCAACTGCTTTATCACCATTTATTGAAGACTGGACTTTTTCATTTGGAAAAGCAAAGATATTGCATCATATTAAAAGTCACCTGACTAAATTTGTGTGGGTCAGTTGGACTCTCTTCTCCCCCGATTGTTCAATGCTTTTAAGAGATTCTTTTGATGTGCTATGCAGGTTTAGCAGGAAAATAGATCATAATCACCAAGCCCACCATTACCAAAAGCAAAAATGCCCAAGTTTCCTCATTTTAGCCACTTTCGATATTCCATTATAATGGGTGACTTTGCAGTCCCTCACTATCACAGTCACCCTTCTAAGTGGGCTTGTACATAGCTCTCTGTGCACATGTCTGAGAGTTCCCCAGGACTCTGGTATAGATCAGGAGGTAACTTCAGCAGCTCACACTATGGCCATTTAGAGGTCTGGGGCCAGAGGTGCCAGCCTATGACATGTCCATCAGTGTCACAAGAAGAAGCATCTGGCATCTTACACAACTTGCAGAAATTCCATTTGAGTATTGATTAGTTAAGTCTCTTTACCCACTTCAGCATATTGGCTCTATATTGGTTTGGATGTAGTTTGTTCTCAAATCATCCTTGTGGTGGAAGCCTCATCCCTGGTGTATGATCCAGGGTGGTGAGACTTTTAAAAAGTGAGCTCTCTTAAATTAAAAGTGGTTGATCATGAATAGATTAATCATGAGTGGATTAACACTGTCTCACAGGATAGGAATGAGCCACGTGTCATGGGCTGGATTAGTCCTTAGAATAATTGGTTATAATAAAGCAAGACTACCCCACACACTTGGCCCCTTCTACATCCAGCCACTTCCCCTCCAATTCTTTGCTAAGTCTTGGTGCAGCCACAGACCCTCATGAGACATTACTGGACTTTGGACTTTCCAGCCATCAGAATCATGAGTCAAATAAATCTTTACTTTATAAAATACTTGATGTCATATATTTTATAACTGAAAGGCCAAATGGATAAACAAATATGTATATACATATAACAGATTTAAACTTAATATTCATTAAATATGATTGTTGAATTTATATACAGAGTCAGATTGAACTGTGTATTGTTTGTGGTTTCTGGTAGTCATGTCACTAACATGAATGTCACTCATAGGATTTGAGCAATATCGCTCTGGCAGTTCATAAGGCTGGTGCTGTTTACATTAACATCACTCTACAGAAGAGCTCCACACAGATGCCTCTTATAGGCCCTACTGCCATGTATCTTTGTTAGCAAGCACATCTGCCGGAAACTTTCAGTCATTATATACCCATGTGCACACACACACACACACACACACACACACACACACACACACACGTGCATGTGTGCGCTTTCTACTGTTATGTGGAAAAGAAAATGCGGAGAATATCCAGATAAATATTGCAAAAACCTTGCCATATATCTATCTCTATATCTATCTCTATATTTATATCTATGACAACCACTGGACACCTACATCATACTTTCTGTGCAGTTCTGCCTGCTCATCTACTGAATTACAATTTGTTTTGTTGTAAAGTACTCTCCTTTTATTTCTACTTTATAGTCTAGATGGATTTTTATGCTGATTTTTGAATAGTGAGATTATATTGGTCACCATAAAAGAACAAAGTAGAGAGGATGAGAGGGGCCTGCTGTTGCTGGTGGAAGGAATAGAGCAGAACCTCTTGTTCTTAGCACTGGGCGTTGTCCGCGGTGCTGAGCCACCCTGTTGGATTCCACTGCGTCTCAGGCTGCCTCCTATCCAGAATCCTCATGGAGGCCTTAGGCATGTTGGTTTTGCTTCCATGAAGTGATATCTATTATTTAACTTGGAATTCTCTTAAGGCTAGAGAGTTTATGCTTTTTTTCCCATGAGATTGACCACTTGGGAGTCCCTTCTGTTGGGCTGAGTTTCATTTTTTTGTCTCATTTCTGTTGTGTTATTTAGTATTGCCAACTTGTCTTTCAATTCCTTATTGACTGGTAAAAGTTACTCACGTATTATTGATGTTACTACTTTGCTCTCTGAATTGCAAATTATTCCTTTCCTGTGATTGCATTTATTTTTTGCTTATAGAGGTTTTTTTGTTTTTTTGTTTTTTTTTAGGTTTTTTGAGACAGGGTCTCACTTTGTGGTTCAGGCTGGCCCCGAGCTCAGCCTCAAACTCACATCACAGCAATCCTCCTGCCTCTGCCTCCCGAGTGCTGGGATTATAGGCATGAGCCACCACGCCCGGCACTGTGGTATGTGGTACTGGTTGCTGCTGGGTGTGAGTCTCCATATCCAGTATAGTATGTGGTTACCGGGGAATCAAACCCAGGTCCTTGCGCCTGCAAGACAGGCGCCAGAACCACTGAGCTAACTCCCCGGCCCTGCTTACAGAGTTTTATCTTTGCAAGAACACTCAAGTTTTTCATTTGTTATACTTAGTATCTTTTGTTTTGGGTTTTGTTCTCTTTGAGTCCTGTCTATGAGATTATTTCTTATTCATAGGAAAAATATCCTATAACTTTATAAACAATTTAAAAGATTTTTTAATATTTTTGTTTTTTTGTCTTTAATCATTTACTATTCAGTATAGTGAAGAGAGTGAGAAAGTTGAATTATTTTTTCCAATGGAAAGTTTTCATATGAAGTCATCCACTCCACTTCCTCTGATTTTCTGATTTATAAAACCACCCCCACAGCTCAGTAAATTTTCCCCCATATCATTTTGTGGCAGGGCTCTTCTATGTTTTCTCTCTGTTCCATTGATCCGCTTCTAAACCCTGTACCAAATATGGCTCAGTACATTTATTGTCTCAATGGTACTTCTTGACTTCTAGGATGAAAGTCTTTTCCTCAGACTTATGTTTTTCCAAATTTTCTTTCCCTTTCCTATATGAACTTTAGAGATGATTTGTCACTTTAAAAAAAAAAAAAACCCTACCTTTGAGCTTTGATAGAAGTACCATTCATTAATTAGTTTGAGGGAGAATTGGTACAATTATGATATTAAGTCTGCTCATCCATGAAATTTTTTTCATTTATTCAGACCTTTTATTATAGCCATCAATAGATTTTATAATTTTGGATTTTCTTTATAGAAATTACTATGTGTCTGTTATTACATTTATTTCTAAATAATGTATAATTTGTGTTGCCGACGTGAGTGGGAATTTTTGTCTATTGCATTTCTTATTTGCTACTTGATGGTACATGGGACACCACTGATTTTTAAGTGATAATTCTATATTCAGCTGCTCCATTTTGATGCATTGATCACTGTACCTAGGAATTCTGCCAACTTGTCTTTCAGCTCTAATAATTTGTCCATATTTTCCTGGATTTTCTAAATAGCCCATTATGCAATTTGCAAATAACCACAATTTTAGCTCTTTTCATTGTCTGTGTTTTTCTCTTCTTATCACACAGATTACAGCCTCCAGTGAAGTGCTGAATCATAGCACGATCAGATCTTGAAGTTTGTTCCTCACTCCAGCGTGCCTGCTTCTCCAGGCCAACCACTAATGTGCCTAAATTTTTTAACCTGACATTAGTAGTGTTAAAACAATCTATGCTTTTATTTATATCTTTCTACATCTCTAAGCTCTATTTATATTCTCATTCTATAGTCTGTTTTTAACACTTCTGCACTTATGCCAGTTCATGACTGTTGTACTGAACTGATTTCTGTTGTCTCACTTTTATCTTTAGATTTATTTTTCATTAGATTCTTTTTATTGTACTGTCTGCTCAGGCTGCCATTATGACACCATAGGTTGGGTGGCTCACTTGGCAGACTTTTACTTATCACAATTCTAGAGGTTGGCAAGCCTGAGGTCAAGGTGACAGGAGATGTCAGTTCTTTTTTTTTTTTTTTTTTTTTTTCTGAGATAGGGTCTCGCTTTTTTTATAGTTCAGGCTGGCCCTGAGCTCAGCCTCAAACTCAGCAATCCTCCTGCCTCTGCCTCCTCAGTGCTGAGATTACAGGCATGAGCCACCACACCCAGCACTATGGTATGTGGTATGTGGTATGTGGTATGTGGTTGTGATTGCTGGTGGGCATGAGTCTCCACGCCTGGCATTGTTGTATGTGGTTACTGGGGATCAAACTGAGGTCCTTGCACTTGCAAGACAGGCACCAGAACCACTGAGCTAAATTCCTGGCCTGAGATTTCAGTTCTTGATGAGACCTCTCTTCTTGGCTTGTAGGTGGCTGCGTTCTTGTGTCTTAACATGGCAGAGAGCAGAGAAAGGAAGCAAACTTGGAACTCTCTTCTAATAAGGTTGCTGACCACATCCTGATGCCTCTCATGCTGTGACCTAATCACTTGCTGTGCTCTTCCCTACTATCACCATGTGGGGTCAAGATCTCACCATGTGATTCAAGGGACACACATGCAGTGAAACACTTTCTCTTTTGGTTTCTGTTGGAGGGATACCTTTAAGAAGGTTTTGAAGAGATGGATTTTATTTCAAGTGTTTCATTGGCTAATTCAAATTATGCCTATAATTTTATAACATGTATTCATAAGCATTTCAGAAAAAATAGAATAGCCCAGAATTCCCAGCTTCCTTCTGATCATGTCATGCTGACATGACTGCAGCTTTCCACATGTCACTAACAACTGAACACCACTGTCATTCAACTCAGCCTTTCTAAGGCATAGGAAGCCAGTGGTTTTTAAAGTAGTGTGTAGTATCTGCTTCTCTTTGTAAGGATCATTTTGGTTTATGTCTTATACTGAGCTACTACTTTGAAGACAACAATACACAGCTTGATAACTATTGTTCTACTTTTATTATTTGGTTATGAAAATTTGTTTTATTTTTCATAAAAGAAAACTTTAAAGTGGTGAATTGTGTATGTGAGTGTATTTCTTCAGTCTACATACACTTTTCTTTCCTAAATCTTATTGCCACTCCCCCTGAATTTTTTTCCCCTTGCTGGATGACATCATTTTTGATTATCTTTCAGGGAGGGTTGGAGCTGGTCATCACTCCTGGTCCTTGTGCCATGAGAAACTTTCTTTTCTTTGTCCTACTTAAGTGACAGTTTGGCTGGGTACAGAATTCTAGATTAAATATCCTTTTGCTTGGCAATTTGGTTTAATTTCTTTATTGTCTCCCAGATCCCTGTAGCTGAGCAGAAAAATCCCTTTGCTTTCCCTCTCGCTTAGCTCTTAACTTTCCTCATGGACTCTCCACAGTTTCATTAAAATATGTGTTCTCCTTGGAACAAATTCTCTTGGCTGAAGACTTACATCTTTCTTTAATTCTAAAGTATTCTTAGCCATGGTTTCTATGAATATCTCCTGTCTTTATTTACTCTCTTTCTACATTCTAAATATGTGTCACACCACATTAGACCTTCCCAAATGATCTTTCAAATCCCCAACTCTTTTTTGTCTACTAAACATGTTTTTAAAACATCTTTTTTTTAGTGTTGCTATCTTCTTTTAACTGGGTTTCCATTTTACTCCACATTTCATGTGTTTGAATGGGAGGGAGATTTCCCTACCCAAGCTTAGGCCATCATATCGCCCCTTGATTCTTCTCTGGTCTCTGCTGACCGAATCCTATCCCTTCACAGTTCCACCCACTGTGACACAATAGGCTTAGAACTAAACCATTAAAATCTCAACTTTTCTTCAGTAGGGACATAATAACCACAACACCATACCAGGAGATACTGTTTTAGTGGTTATCTGTGGTACCACTACTATATTACTACTAAAACCAATAGCTATTATTATTACTACCCCTAACCCTTCTCTTCACAGTACTTCTGCTGCCATCACAGGTAGTGTTATATTACTGTTGATGGTGCGAAGGGTAGGGAAGGCAGCAACATTGGGAAGAGTGATAGCAGCAGTAGCAACAGCAATAGTTAGAGGGGTAGCAGTCATGGTTGTGGGAATACAGGCAACAGTAATAGTGGTAGAAGCAGGGTTAATAAGAGCAGTAGTACAGTAGCTACCTCAGTGGCTGGAGTCCCAGGTTCCTGTAGTACAGTGAGCCCTAGAAGGTTACATGTCCTTCATCGATGTGTGATCAATAAGCAAGTTCTGGTCGGTTACTGTAGCAACATCCTCTGTCTTCACTCAGCCCTCATAATACCTCAAAGGGACAGCCTGGTCATTTATCTCTTTCTAAGAAGGATACTCTGAGCACAGCATGACTGGGTGGCTAAAATCAAGCAGAAAACAAGATTTCCAGCCAGGATCCCAACCATAATACCACTCAAGGTGTCCAGAAGGACCAGGAAACCAGGAGAGTGGCGTCTGGACTTGCGTATACAGGGACTAAACTTCTTGTTTCTGTGTTGGCCCCAGAGGCATGTAGATGGGAGTAGCCTCTGAATGTTCTTATTCAAAGAGGCAACAAAGGACAGGGAGTAGATTGCTAGAGGCATCAAAGCTGTTGAGAACAGGACTGCAGAAGTGCACGCTGATTGAGCCGAAGCCTGGACATAGATAAGCCAGGTGTGGGTCCTTGCAGAACTCAGTGCCACTGATCACCACGGAAGGGGCATGGAAGGCCCTTCCTGTCACACCACAGATGGACCGCTTGGCTGGTCAGGAACTGGACGAGTGGCAGGAAAGCTTCAAGAACACAGACACCTTCACAGCAGCTAACAGTTAAGGGGATTTTTGGGAAGTTCTAACCCTTGAAAGCCCTGGAAATTGGTATAGATGGGCTGTTTATGCTCCACACAAACATACCAGGGATTTGAGGGTTCTCTTTTCTGCAGCTGGACCACTCCCAAGGTCCGTGCTCTGTGCACCCCTGCAGTGCCTCTTGGGAGAAGGGCAGACACTTTGTCAGCTGCATCCTACTTCAAGCAGGGGAAAATCTAAAGCCATCAGTGGCAGCAAGTCCCGCAGCATGACGAGGAACAATGTGAATGAGGGATTTAATTTGAAAAGAGATGTGGCTATGATTTAATTTCAGCCACCAGATTAATGCATTTTCCCCCTAATTTCAACCTTGGGTGCACCGCATTCATCCGCACTGGTGCGCACGGTCCGTCAGTGTTCTCAAGTAATTTTCCTGCATAAAGTTGTTTACTCTTAACTAGATTATAGTCTGCAGAAGGCAGGGCTGTGCCCTTCCCTTAGGGTGACAACTTCGAGGTGGAGCTGCATCTCACCTTGGGACTCAGCTCATCCTGCATCTGTCCCAATGCTGTCAGGGGCTCTTCCAGAGCACCCAGCCAGTGCCAGGCACAACCAGCAGGGGGGTGGTCAGAGCTGACACTAACAAGGAGCGTTGCTATGATAAGGAACTGCAAAGTGAACTTGTTTTAGGTAGTGATAGGACACAGGGAGTGGGGAACTGGGGGGTTGCTTAGGGAGGCACTAGCTCCCACAACTAAACAGGCTCCAGGCAAGGTGAGCAGGCAGTGCTCACAGCCAAGCTGATCCAAAAAGGGACAGTACCCAGCCACAACAAGTGGCTCCATCCTGGAGGTGACAGGGACCACTGGATGTTTGATCACAAGGCTCAAAGGCAGCTGTTGGTGTCTCAGGGCAAAAGATCTCAAAACATCCTGCAATCATGCCCTGCAACCTTCAGCTCAAGGCTGATGCTGAAGCTGGAGCTCCCAGACTGAGTAAGATGGCAGAGTCATCCAACAGCTCTCTGAAGGGAAAGAAGGAGCAATAGGTAGCTTGCTTCTGGGCTGGCTGGGATGTAGCTTCCCAGTCTGGGAAGACAGAGATGCTGTTTCTCCTCTTTGTCTCCCAGATTCCCAAGGCAGCCGAGATGTACGTGATGGAGGCTTCATTTCCTTCCTCCCTCTGTTTATTTCTTTTGTTCACTCACTTACTTATTCCTTCCTTTGTTCAAAGGAAATTCTAGAAAGAAAATACAGTTCATGCACACCATGTCTGAGTGGCTTCACAAGACAGGCAGAAGAGCACAAGGGCAGGTCCCCCTACTCCAAGAAGCCCGTCCCACCAGCTCCTGCCTTACTTGGTCTGACCACTGTTCACCTATGGGATCCACTCCATTATGGGTCAAGTGTTTCTCTCAAAGATCCTTCTGGTACCTACCTGGCAAGCAAAAGGTACTGAGTTTGATCCCTGGCAGCAAAATAAATAAATAAATAATAAAAAGGATCCTGATGTGTCTAGAAATAGAAAGCCTCCTGCAGGACTCATCTCAGGGTCGGGTGCCAGTGGAAAGTCCACTGGGACCCTCTGATTTGGGGTGCAGGGTCTGGGGAACTGGTCATAACTGTCCAGATCATTGGCTCCCATTAGGCGAGTGGGATGACCCCAGCCCGAGCAGACAGGGGATATGACATGATCCCGCAGCCACTGTCTCCCAGCCCAAGTTCTCCAGGAGGCTGACAACATGTCAGGGGAGGAAGGAAGATGTCAAAGGTATGTAATCTGGCACATGCTGTGTGGTCTGGAGGGGGCAATTTCACATCTCTGTGCCTTTAAACCAAAGCATAAAGCCTTGATTCCCAGGGAGGGTCTCTGGAAGAGTTAATGAGGCCACCACGCTCTGCAGGAGACTGTTCTAACTGCTTAATGATGCACAACTCGGTAATGAAGGGAGAGTCTACTAGACCCAATATAATCTGAAATTAAAGAAAAATGGAAAGTATTAAATATGTATTGCAGTGTTAATGAAAGATGTCAGCTTGACGGTCCCAGACTCTGCACATTCCCCAAGATCGAGAAGCTTTCCCTGGACTGCCAGCTTACTCCCCGGGCTTCTCTTCCTGGCCCAGAAGTTCCAAATGGCAGGAAGTAAAGAACAAAAAAGGACGGCGGGAAACACTGCCTGGAAATGCCACTCTCAGCCCCACAGCCCCACCCACCCGCTCTCTGTGGGCAGCTGTTTCCCAGCCCAGTTATTTGAGAGTTGTTAATTGCCAATCCTGGATGATCCTCCACCTGTGAATGGTCTCCAGGTCTTCACGACTCATATCCTGGCTTCTTATCCTCAGACCCAGACATTTGCTCTTTTCCTGAGCTGCAGCCCAGCCCCTCAGAGTAATTTCATAATGGCCTCCATTGAAATCCCTGGGAGGACAGCCAGCAGTTGCCTAGAAAACCTTTCTGAGGCATGAGCCAGACCCATGAGCAGCTGTGCAGGGCCACCCCATGACCACAGGTGGCAGGGGCTGCAGGCAGCAGCAGATGTGGGTCCTCATTGGGACATGGAGGCCGTAACCTTTCTGTCTTTCCATAACCTCCACTCCCCACACAGCCTGGCTGGAGAATCCACCCCTGTGCTGCTCATGTGCCATGTGTGGCCCCAATTCTCTGAGAGAACCACATGGCACAGGCGCAGCCAGTCGTACACCTGCACTTCCCAGGTGCCCCTTTGGCTTGAGGTCAAGCTGTGACCTGGGTCCCACCAGTGGGAATGTCAGCATTTCAGCCGTTCTTGGAGCAGACTCTCTTCTTTCCTGCCATGCAGGAAATATTGCACCTCTGGGCTGTGAGGCTGCAGCCACCTGTGCTTCGAGGACCTCGAGGCATGCCACAGGCATCCCTGGAGACCTGAGTCACCTGCAAAGCTGAGAGAAAGCCAAAAGCAGAGCTGAGAAATGCAGAGAGGCTGCAGCCCTCCAGGACCTTTCTTTTGCAAAGTCACACATATATGTAGGTTGTTCTCCATGACAATCTGAACCACCCTGGTGCCTTGGTTCATGAACTTGTTTCTTGTCACAGATCAAGTTGGACAAGAGCCAAATCAAAATCAATGGTTAGGCTCAGTACTGACTCCATGAGGAAACTGGATTTGGTTTTTATCTGGTTCAGTGTGTGACCAGAATCATGGAGAGAACTGAGTTTGTAAATGGAGGTACCACTGTATTCACCTTTGCCCTCCTGCTCTGTCCCCAGCCCCAAGCAACCCAGTTGTTACTGGAGTGGACTAGCAGTGCCAGCCATGCAGGAGTGGCTGGGCTGTGGTGGAAGAGAGGAGCAGTGAGACATGTTCAGCATAAGAACCCAGGCTCACAGGTAGGCCGCAGGGCCCAGGGGTGAAATGGAAGAGTGATGGGCCCAGCATGGGGCTTATGAGAGGCCACTGTAGTGGGGAGGGGTAGGTGAGACTTGATGCAGGGAGCATGGGGAGGGGACACTAGAGTCAGCAGACTGGTGGAGAGGAGAGCAAGGAGGTCACCAAGCTGGGATGAATCCCAGTCCTGGCACTGACCCCAGAACTGGTCACAAGTCCCCTGGTGCTCAGCTTTGCCCCCTTTCCTTGGTTGTGAGCTAGTTTGACTCCTCATCTAATGGGAGGAATGAGGAAGAGGGTGCTTGTGGTGTCAGGGCTGGGAAAGGAAAGCTTGGCTCCTCCTCCTCGACCCTCTCCCTTTCCTCCTCCCAGCCTCCTCTTTCTCTCTCCTCCTTCTTTCTTCCTCTTCCTTTCCTATCGTGGGTAATGATACTCCAGTGCTTTCTCCAGAGAGGCTGGTAGCATGGAGCCGCCTGCCTGAAGCACGAAAGCCAGGCAAGTGGGAAGCAGGCCCTACAGCATCATCCGTGCCGAGGTAATGTCCCAATGGCCCCAAGGAGGGACCTTCAGCTAGACCTGCCCTGCTGAGCCATTCCTGAGCTCATGGTCTCCAATACTACATGACATCAGAGATACTTGCAATTGAAGGCCCTGTATTCATAAGGAAATGGACATAGGTCTTGTCAACTTCCTTGTCATCAGTGGCTACCTGACTCCTCTGCATATATAGTCTCTAAATATGTCTAGATATAAAGAAACACACTGGGTTGCATTGTGGAAGGGGCTAGGAGAGTCTCACACAGTGCTAGCTGGTATCTGAGCTCGGGCTTGGCTATGGTGTAACCTCAGAAGCTGAGGGTGGTCTCTGCTCTGTCTAAGTGGAAGGACTCTGGCCATGGTGAAGATGGTCAAACTACTAAGCCTGAGTCCCAGGAAAGGGAGCAAGGTGTCAAGCTTCCTGGGACACAGGGCTCATCACCCCATCGCTAGGTGACCTCGGATGAGACAACAGCCAGCCCAAGTGATCCTGGCCTTTGTGAGGATCAGATGGGATGGGGTGTGGCTTTCTGTGGGCACCTGGCCAGGAGAAGGGTAACAGAGGCCCAGAGATGCTGGAACATCATCGAAGGAGTGTGGGGAGAAGTGGGTCGAGAGTTCCTGTAGAAATGTGAAGCCCGCTAACTGAGGCTGGCAGGGAGGAGGTTGGGGAAGGGACAGGCCCTGGGTCCTCAGGGTGTGGCAGTGCCCTGGGTATTCCAGCTGCTTTCCAGCCTGAGAGGAGCTTTGGGCAGATGCTATTTTCCTGAGATGAACAGAGATGTATTTCCTCTATTTTCACTTCTAGTCAATTAGTGTATCAGGCTGGTAAGAACAAGAAGAAAAACAGAAAACAGCCACAAGAGTTCCTGGAAGGATCCAGGTGGTGACTTACAGGCCAAGCAAGCACTGTGCCAATCAAGGTACACATGTGTTCTTCCGGGATCGTTAACTATCCGGCTCCTTCTCCTTTATAACCACAATCCAATGAGTAGGGATGAGCCTCCAGCTACAGGAAGACACAACACTCTAGGGCAGATGCAGGAGATTCAGTGTCACCCCTGCTGTGCTGCTCATTCCACCACCCCTTCCCCTAAGGGGATCTGCTCTCTGTGCCATATACATCAGCTGCTGTGCCAGGCTCAGGGTCCAGGGGGAGCCAAACCAGACTCAGAGCGGATGAGAGCACCCTGAGCCTGTGACTGTGACTTTGTCCTTCCCATCCCGTACCTATAAGCAAAGATATATCTAAAATCATCTTATGACACAGAGGCAGAGCAGGAGAGAAATGGAAGTCTATGTGGCAGAAGTCACAAGCCATGTGCCATGAGCTGTTTCCCCTCCTTGGGTCACAGTCCCCAAGTCATCAAACTGAGCAATCAGAAGACCCAAGAAATGGCATCGTGTAACATTGAGGAGGCATATGGTTGGGAGGAAGCATTCCCAACCCTCTACCTGGAAGCCCTTGGGGTGAGTCTGGAGAAAGGTTGGGGAGCTGTGGCCTGGCCTAGGGAATGGAGAGTATGGGGCAATCGGGAGGCTCTGTGAGGAGAAGGTGAGGGATACCTTTGGGGAAGGTTGGGCACTCAAGAGTGCAGAGAGTTCGCTCTGAGCCCAACAGGGGTCACAGGTTCTACCCAGGAAGCTAACTTATGATGGGAGCTGAGTTTTGAGGGACACTGCCTGGTCAGCCCCATGTTGTCAAGGGCCTGCTCACCAGCCACCTTCAGCCTATGTCCTTAACCCTGATGACGGTGTCATTTCCCATCCTGCACTGCAAGTTATGCTGAGAGAATGCTCAGGAGATGGTCCATGTCCTGTTCCACTCAGCTGCACCTTGGGACACTTTCTTTGTGGGCCCGGAGCACAGGAGAGGCTCCTGGGGCTCCAGCGATGCCTCTAAGAAGAGTCTCCTCTGGAAGGAGCCACATCTATGAGTGCCTTGGATTCAGGAACAGCCTCCCAAAGCCACTGGGTTTCTTTCTGAATCTACTATATGGCAACAGCTTTCATCACTAGAGGGATGAGATGAGGCCCTACTGGGTCTGATTTCTGAGCCCCTGTGGTTTGTTAAAGATGAGTGGTCACTGTGTGCAGGGAGGGAAGTGGGTCTTCTTACAGCTGAGGCCCAGGACTGCTGGACCTGCTCCCACCCTGTAGACAGGGTGGCGTCGTCCCAGAGGATGTGCGGCTGCATGCTGGTCAGGAGTTTTCAATGCCAGCCAAGGTATTGATCAGACCTGGGAATTTCCTATTCTCTTCTTTGATATTATGATTCCTCGTGGGTCTCAAGTCTCTTTGAAGTGTTCGCTTGGCCTTTCTAATTACCGAGTTGCTTTCCCAACAGTGATTGATGAGAAAGAAGCAAATTTGTCTCTGGTCGAAGTGAGCGACACAGGGCCTCTTCTGTGCTGAGCAGGAAATACAAGCATGTGATGGGTGTCATCCCTTTGCATGGAGAGCTCAAGGGAATGAGATCATGGTGACTCAAAAAGTAGCCCCCAATATAGTGTCCCTCAAACCCATGGTTGTGGCCTTATTTGGGGAGGGGTCTTTGCAGATGTGATTGTGTCTGGTTATTCAGGTAAAGAGGTTGTCCTTGATTACCTGGTGTCCCAATGCAGTGGAAAATGCCCTTATAAGAAGGAGGCAGAGAGTTATGCAGAGGAAGAGAGAAGACCATGTGATCATAGGGCAGAGACAAGGGCAATGCAGCTGCAAGGGTCTGACTCCCAGAAACCTAGAGGAGACAAAGAGCCCTCCCCTAGAATATCGGGGGGGGTGTGTGGCCTGCTGACACCTTACTTTCTAACATATGGGCTTCAGATCTGTGAGATAATAAATTTCTGAGCATTTGTAAGCTGCCAAGGCCGCAGTAATAAGTTATAGCAGCCCTAGGGCAGTAATATGCAGATCACCCGAGTATTAGAGCCTATAATTCTGTTCCAAGCCTGGCTTCTATGGGGTCATTTCTTAGTGTTGCAGCATCTCCCAGGAACCACAAGCCACCTCTAGCACCAGCCTGGGTCCCATGAAGGGAAACACTCACCTCTGGCAAAGGTGGTTCTGTGTGGGGTGCAGCTGGCAGCCAGTCCTTCCTGGGGGGACCAGCCCCAAGCCGTGCCTGGTGTGTAGCCAGTGTGTACAGAATACTTGGGGTTCCAGCTTCAAGCCAGAAATCTCATGACACTCACTTTTCCATGGAATCTGTTTTCCTTCTCTGTTTTCTGCTAGGCAAGGAATAGATGACTATTTTTCATTGAAAATGTTGAAATTGAGTGGGAGGAGAGGAAGCAGAAAGGGAAAATGTTCCCATTGGACCTTCTACATACAACTACTCTCCCCACTCGGAAAAAACCCTGCCTCCACGGGTACCTTTCTGCAGCCCACTGTGCTGATGTGCGCACAATATCCACACAAACTCATGCGGGTGCAAGGACAAGTTCTCTGCAGTCATTTTCTTCATGAGCAACAGTGGCCCTTGGGGCTCTTGGCATTCTGTTGTAGTTTAGATCTAAAATGTCCTCCAAGGTCTTGTGTATTGGGAAAGTGATCACATAATGGGAGTACCGTGTCCATGAGGGGATAATGTCCAGTTAGCTGGTAGCTGGATGAACTATGAGGTGTGCATCCAGCCGGAGGCCAGTCACTGGGTGCATAACCTGGAAGGCTGTATATTTATTCCCAACTCATCCCTTCTTTCTCTCTACTTCCTGGCTGCTGAGGATTGAATTTTCCTCTGTCATCTTACTGAAGCTAGTTGACCATGGGCTGAAAATATGGGCCAAAGTAAGTCTCTCCTTTCAGCTGCAGTATTGGGGAAAGTAGCTGATACATGGCCCATGAGAGGAGACAGGTCTTTTCTCCCTTCGGCTGATTGCCACTGTTCCCAGATGTGGGTCCAGGCAGCCCCTCTGTGAGGAGCCCTGTGGTGCACTCTTGTTTTTACTGATCCTGGCACAGTGGCCATAGTGGTAGCACTGTGAGCATGGTACCCTGGCATGTGCACATCTTCATTACAGTACAGCTGGCCGGTCCCATTCCGATGCTCTTTGTCTTCCATGAGGTTTCACAAATCTGTGTCCACTGATGGAATACAGAGGAGCCCTCCCGGGTGCACACCCTCGAGGGCCCCTGGTGGGAACAGTCTTTTGTTTCCTACACTACTGGTTAATAAACCAAGTCTCACGGTTGCCTTAATCTGCATCTCCCTTTAACTAGGCTAGAGAGCATCTCTCAGTTCACAGTGAGAGTCTGGGCCCCGCCCTAAGTTGTCCACGCCTTTGTGTAATATCCCTTCTCATTGTTGATGCCTGAGTGCTCGTCATATCATGGGCATCGATCCACTCTACTTAAATTCCACCAAAATGCATTATCTAGATTGTTGCTATCTTTTAAAATCTCATTTTTGGTGTTTTATCACATATAAAATTTTTTCTTTTTTATGACTGTAAATAAATCAATATTTTCCTTTGCATCTGAAGGGTTTCATGTTTCCCTTAGAGGATTTCCTGGATTCCAAAATTTTAAGAATATTACCCTGTTTTCTTTTAATATTTCCATATTTTCTTCCAAAAGCTAATTTTAGTTTTTAAAATTCATTTGAAATTTATTTTCTGGCATGATATGAGATATATGTACATTTAACTTAATGTTTTTTCTCCAAATGCATTGCTCCAAACTTTGAATCATTCACCCAGTCGTCAAGAATTGAAGGTCATATCTCTCATTATAAAGTCAGCACTTGTGCACAGGAGCCTGGTTTGGGACTTTCATCCTTTCTTCCAGATCCATCATCTGATTCTGCACACAAACGTCTTCACCCAGGGAGACTGCTCACGTGCTCTTCCTTTCCCCAGCTTGTCTTGGACCTGTTGGCCTTTCCTAGCTCCCCCCAGGACAGACAGCACACACTCATGTCGCCCTCCCAGGAAGCACATGATACTTAAGGCAAATCAGGCCACTCTAGCCAGCTGTGTCTACTGAGCCTCAAGGGAATTTTCCAATCATGGGCAACTGGCTTCTGAGATAAACACATGAGGAGCATGTGACTTCTGATTTTGTAATTCGGGCTTCTGCTCTTACACTTGGCCTAGATCTCACAATGAATGGGTCATGGTGCTGGGCCAGGACACAAGCATCTCCCCAAGAAGGAAGTCAGGGGTATCTACATCCCAGGCTTGGCCCTCCTCCCAAAGGCCGGCTTGGGAACCAGTTTTGTCTGATAGCCACTGAGCGAAACCAAAGCTCTGAATGAGTAAGTGGCTTGCTGAGCACACAAACTAGAAAATAAAAGGCTCAGATTCTCATATCAAGATACAGAGGCCAATGGACATAAGAGGATGTGGGAGAAGAGCAAGGGACCTCAAGTTGCTAACCCCACTGATCACTTGGGGGAACTTGAGACCAGAGCAGGGGAAAGGGCTGACAACAGCTCATGCAGGGGGTCAGAGCCTCTACTGTCAGGCCAGTGCCTCCTTTGCCATCTGTAAATTTCCTCAAGTCATAGACCAGCCAGCCAGCAGCACATATTTGAATTGGGAGGGGATCTTTCCAGTGCAAAGTGTCTTCAGGGACATTTGCTTGGACTTGTGTGAGGGGTGTACATTTGGGAGGGGTGATAGTGACAACACAGACCCTCCACATCCCACCTTGCTCCAGCCCTTATGCCCCTTTTTCTCCTTACAGTAGATCTGCAGGCTCATCGAGTCCAGAGACAACAGCATAGAGTGTCCTTGGGCCAAGTTCAATACAAAACTCATTTCCTCCCCACCAGAGAGGACGCCTCACTTTTGCCCTGAGTAAAGTATCTGATCCTAACATTGATATTTCGTCTCCTGCTCAGCCCCAAGCAGAAGTGGCAGGTGTTTTATCGATTTGTTCCCTTCACCATCATGTTCACTGGATAAGTAGGAGCCAAGCAGCTTCCCCTATTCTCCCTTCCCCTCCTGTCTTACAGGTGCTCAAGCTCGGACATCAGGCTGGTGGCCCCAAGAGGACAGAACAGTCAAGGTCAATAGGCATTTCAGGACGGCCAGTCCATTCTGCTGATCATCAAACCTGTGTTACTTTCTGCACATTCTCAGTCTTCCCTGTGGTCCTCACCATCACCCTGACCTACCCACCATGATCTGATCTCTGTCTAACCTTGGGAACACCACACCTCTTCCATGTGTGTCCCATGATGATTATTTTAGTTCCAGCTTCTCCTGCCCTTCGGCTCTTGTTATTTTTTGTGATCTAACAAATTGTTTTTGCTATGCCCATTAATAAGAGGATAAATAAACATGTACTATAGTCATAAAATATTATGCTTTTTCACTATAAAAAGAAATGAACTTGATATTTTCAACAATAATGAATCCTCCAACATGGTGAAAGAAAAGATCAGACATAAAGAGGTAGACATCATATGACTCCATTCACATGAAATTCTAGAATAGTTACAATTAATATTTGATATTAGGAAGCATAAGAGTAGTTGCTTTTGAGAGTGGGGGAGAAGTGAGTGTCAAATTGTGTGAGGGAAATTTAGGGATGCTATCCATGCTCTGTCTCATAGTTGTCAAATCTTATCCAACTAGACAGAAAAGTTGTATTTTATTTTAGATGTTGCACTTCCATGGTAATAAAAAAATGAGGAGATGCAGTCCTAAAATCCTTATGGGCTAGAGGAACCTCCCCCTCTGTCCCTGCTGGTACAGGACATATGGACTTACTCCCTCTCAAACAACCTGCACCAGACTCAAGGGAAGGGAAGCTCAGAGAAGACACCATGGCTGCCTGGCAATCTGCCTGGGCCTAACTTCCCAGCGAGGACACAGAGAACTGGATTTGGGCAGAGGACAGTAGCCCTCTCACTTTGTCAGGAAGAAATTGGTCTTTGGGTACCTAAGACCACTGGAATCAGTAAGGAAGAGAGCCAGAAAAGTGGGGGCTATGCCAGAAGGTAAACAAGACATATGTGGCTCAAGAATAAGACCAAGCCTATCCGAGAAACATGCCAAAAAGCCTGTCACCAGTTCTGACAACAGCCCAGGGGAGCAGGGTGGCAGGACACCTCCCCAGGGAGGGCAGGATGTGGCGCTTTAGCTTTCCGAGATCCACGCTGACCAAGCCCTCATGGGTACATGGGGAGCAGCTTCTAACTGATCTGCCTGGCTGCTGAGAACTAGGCCCCGTCCAAGAAAGAAAACAGAATCCACTGTCTTTGCCACAAACCATCCACAGTGAGTAGAATCCAGTCAAAAATCACTTGACAAAACCAAAGGGAAAAGACTGCTTCGTGGCCTGAAAAATATGAGGCAATCAATGGCAGCCGAGCCTGCGAGAGCCCAGAAGACAGACTCAGCAGATAAAAACTTTAATTATAAATTTCTTCAGGAAGATACTGTCAACAAATTAAAGCAAATATAATCTTATGAGATATCAGGAAGATAATATCAGAGGAGAAATGGAAATCATAAAAAGAATGAGTGGAAACTTAAATTTTAATCAGCACATCGTAACTGCGCATATTTGCGAGTATAGTGTGATACTTTGATGTATACAACATGTAATGATCAAATCAAGGTAATTAGCATCTCCATCACTTCAAAACATTTATATTTATTTATGTTGGGAGTATTCAAAATCCTCCCTCTGCCTATTTTGAAATACGTGAAAATTGTGATTAACTACAGTCACTCCTGATGATGTAGATCACTAGGACACATTCTTCCCACCGATCTACCTCTTGGTGCTGGTTATTTGCCCTCTCTCTCTTCCATCTCTTCCTCTTCTGCCTCTGGCAGCCTCTATTCTGTTTCCTGCTCCTAAGAGATCAACTTGTTTTGCGCTATGTATGAGTGAGAATATGTAGTATTTGACTTTCTGAGCCTGACCTATTTCATTCTCATAGTGTCCTCCAAGTTCATCTATGTTGCCCCAGATTATGAGATTACACTCTTTTCTGTGGCTGAACACTATTCCACTGGACATATAGTTCACATTTTCTTTATCCATTCACCCATCAATGGACACATTTGTTGAATCTATACCTTGGTTTTGCGAATAGAAGTGCAATAATCCAGTGGAAATTCTTCAAATGGAAGTTACAATGGCTAAAATGAAAGATTTACCAAATGGGCTTTAGAGAAGATTGGAGATGGCAGAAGACTAAGTGGACTCCAGGACCAATCAATAGCAGTTATCCAATATGGAGAACACAGAGGAAGAGACTAAAGGAAAAGGAACGCAGCCTCAGGGGCATGTGGAGTAAGAGCAGACAGAAATGAATACTTGAAGAAACAATGGCTCTAAATTCCCAAAATTTGATAAAACTATGAAGCACTCTTTTAAAAAATCACAAATAGAGAATTTAAAAATATTTAGAAGCAAATGATAAAAATATATTAATATTCAGAGGTAAATGTACTCAGCAAGCAATAGAAAATAAAAATGGTTCAATTTTTTGCTCAAGAAGCTAAAAAGAGTTAAATAGCAAAACAAAAAATATGTCAAACAGAAGGAAGAGAATAATCAAGATAACAGCAGACGTTAAAAATAGAAAACCCAGTAGCCAAAGTTTTGATTTTGGTTGTGTGTGTGTGTGTGTGCACAGAATAATTAGACTAGCCTATGACAGGTCGAAAGAAGGAAAGAAAGAATAGAGAACTAAGCATATTAGAATTCAAAAGAGGAATAAAATGAAAATCTTTGTGACAATAAATTCACAAGCTCAGATGAAGCAGAAAAATTCACAGAAAAAAAGGAAAAACTATGCCGGGCGCGGTGGCTCACGCCTGTAATCCCAGCACTCGGGAGGCAGAGGCAGGAGGATTGCTGTGATGTGAGTTTGAGGCTGAGCTCAGGGCCAGCCTGAACTACAAAGCGAGACCCTGTCTCAAAAAAAAGCGATAAGACATGTTCTGGCAGGAAATGCTTATCATGCATGTAATCAGCATTGTACTATTGTCCATAATGTACAATAAATCCCACATATCTTTAAGGAAAAAACAAAATACTCCAAAGAAAAATATGTAAAAAATATCCATAGATATGTTACAGAAAAAAAGATGCACAAATGGTCAATAAAATATTCAGCATCACCTGTAAAGTAGAAACTGGAGCAGGAGAACCCAGTTTCATTCCTAGCAGCCTGGCAAGATCAGGGCATCCAGCCAGCACCAGAGAGAGAGGATTCCGGGGGCGTGACTCTCAGGCACTACTGCCGTGTTGATGGTGCACACGGAAATCCAGCAAGGGCATGTGCAGGGAAACCCCACTGAAACTCACAGACATCTCTGGGCTTGTACGTTTCTCAGAGCATGGGACAGTGGCCTGACCCTGGTCAGGAGAGAATGGGCTGATCAGCAAGATGTGCTCCAATGGGACCCATGGAGGAGATAGAAGAAGCATGGGCCAGAGCTGCGGCAGCAGGACAGCAGAGCTCTGGGATTCTCTGGGGTGGAAAGCAGAGAGCAGATGGGCAAGCATGCAGTGACAGAGTGGGGAGGTTTACATCTTCAGGTCAGGACGCCTCCAGCTGACAGGCATGTGCAGACAGAGGGAGAGTGCAAAGCGGCCAACAGGGAAGGGTCCTGGGAGCAGGCCAGAGAATACCAGGTGTGCCAATGTGGACAGGTTACAAAAGCATTCCTTATTCCATCCTCTGTACTTGTCAAGCATTAACCCACACCCCAGCCCTTTTTAAACATTATTTTTGAGACAAAGTGATTAAAAACTTAGCAAAGCTATTAAATTCCCCGGGTTAAGTTCAAACTTGGGATCCTCCTGCCTCCCCCTTCCAGAGTGTCAGGATCAGCACACCTGGCTAACTTGGGGCAATTCTTAGTGAAGCCATCTTACCACCTGCAACTCCCATGTCTCAGGGGTGAACATACTGTGATGCAGAGTAGAAAGGTCCCGCACAAAAGACAGGGACTGTGTCGTTCCTTTGTGTGCAATATAGAGGCAGAGGAACCAGGAAACTAGTTCTTCCCTGTGAGGAGTTGCCAGGAAGGCTGGAACTTTCTGGGGTGTGGGAGGTGCTACCTGATGGAAGCAATACCCTCTAAATGACTATAGAGCCCACATCTAAGGTTCTACCTTGTGCTTGTTTACTCAGAGAAAAGATAATAAAAAAGGTGACTAATCATGATGTGGTATCTGAGTGGTTTCCGAGACAGGAAAAGAAATCAGGAAACTGGGGGAATCTGAACAAGGCGTGGGCATTAGTCACACGCCGCCTCACTCCAAGAGTTGGTCCTGCACCAGAGTGAGTGAGAGGCTACAAGCAGGATCCTGGTGTGGCTGAGCGGAAGTCCCCACCAATGAGTCCATGAATCTAAAGCTCATTAAAATAGTTTATCAAAGCAGTGAAGGCATATCTGGGTTGTTCTGTTGGTCTGTGTCTGTCTGTCTGTCTGTCTGTCTCTCCTTCTCAGGGTAATACAGCCTACATTAATCTGCCCATACCTCAAAGGATGTACCCTACACCCACACACACACCCTTCCCTTGTCTGAGGAATTGGCTCTGGGTCCCTAGAGCTCTGACCCTCTCCAGCAACTGACCTGAGCTTGGCCTCTTGTCACCAACAGCCACCTGGCCCCCACTCAGCTCCCTGGCTGTGGAAGCCCATTATTTCAGCATACATCCTCCCTGCATGGTGAGCTGAGTGATATGAGCTCAAGTTACTGTGGGTGAGCAGCTTGGCCTCTCACAGCCAGTCTCCTGGCTACCACTCCTTACGGGCAGGGCTTTCAGGAAGGCACAGGTCCCAATCCAGACCCCAGCAGGTGGGAGGGTAGACATAGCACAGTCCTACACAGTGCAGTATCCCTCTGGGCAGTGATGCTGCCTTCCAGGTGGCAGAACTATGTGATCTCAGAGGGAGCTGTCCCTTGAGGTCACTACTGGGAGGGACAGGAGATCAGGATAGTAGTGTCTCCCAGCTCAAGACAGGCCATCAGCCCTGATTCCTGGCCATAGCCAAGTGCCGAAGGCTTAATTAACATCAGGCAGGAGTCATTTGTATTCTTTACCAGACCTGGGATTTTCTCCCCCCTGGGGAACATATTTTAACTCACTAATATTTTCATGATTAGACATGGATGGCTGTTAAAAATAAATTTCCATCTGCACTAAGCAGAGTAAGGGAAGGCAAGAAGGTGACGTCATGACTCAGCAGGAGCCGGTACTCGGATATGAACTCGTGTGCACACTGCCTAGTCCCCCACCCCCAGGGCCTTAATGGCACTGCCCGTGGCTGGAAGGGCACCTCAGAGCTGGCCTTGTGTGGTACAATTCTAGACATGCACAGGGCCCACAGTGTCCCAAAGAGTTCCCAGGCCCACCCAGAGCCACTCTGTAGTGGAGGGAGGTGGGCGCTGAGGAGGGAGCCCAGACCCCAGCCCTGCCATAGTTTGCTGATATGACCTTGAATGGCTGATGCTCACACTCTGGAGGCCTTGCTCCTCCTGGGAAGCAGGCGAGGGCTGCAGGCAGGCCTGCTCAGGGGCAGACGCTGCGCTCTGAAGCTTCCTGATTGGCCCCGCCGTCCTGCTGCAGGGCCCCCAGGTCAGCATGAGGCAGGGATACCTTAGGAACAGGGAATGAGCACAACCTCCTACCTCCTCACTGGGATGAAGTCTGATCCAGTTCTTCCCTGCAGGCTGCCAACCCCAAACCGAAGCCTGGTTCTCTGCTCCAGCAGCCCCCAGTGACGGAGTCTAGCGGGCCCTGGACCCACTGTCAACACTGAGGTGATGGCACTGGACTGAAGAGTAGGGTCTTTCCTCCCTTGGGCCTCCTCTCGGTGGCCTTGGTGGGCTGAAGTGCGAGAATATCCAGAATGGGTAAGAATGGCTGATCTGGCCCTGCTGGAGCACACTGGGCCCTGAGGCCTCACCCTCCCCCGCCTCTGGCAATGGGGTCAAGGAATGGATTTGCATGAAGCTCCAGGAAGTGGGAGGGTATGAACTGTGCCTCGCCCTGTATGGCCTTCCTGCAATTTCAATCAGGGGTCCTGAGTCCTTAGCGGAGAGACTGATGGCAGAGAAGCCAGCCTGGGCCAGTGGGAAGAATGCCTGGTTCTGGGGCAATGTAGGCAGTCTCCAATCCAGGGCCACCCCACCTGCCCTGTACCTGACACCCAGAGCCAAATCCCTCAACTTAGGTCCATGGAGGTCACCACCGAGATGTGAACCCACCACCTGGCCCACAGCCATCCAAGTCATAGCTCTGACCCATTTGTCCCTCCCACAGCCCTACCCACCCTCAGCCCCAGCCTCACTCACCACAGGCTGCCTCCTGGAAATGATGGCCACAGCGTTCCTCCACTGGGTCATGGGCGTCAGGCCACTGTGGCTGCACTTCTGTCTGCTCTGTCGGCTCAGAGGCCTAAATTACCCACAAACGGAGATGGATGGCAGGGCCTTCCCGGGCGCAAATTGATTCTCCTCCCGCGCTGGCAGCGGCTCCTCTCCCTAGTGATCATTGAAAAACACTTTTTCCTCCACATAATGGCCCAGTTCACGAGCATCTTGATAGGAACCAAAGACGTATATCTAATCACAGAGTAATAGGTGTAGGGGAGGAAGTGTGGCAGGGGAGTCCCAAGGGCACAGGGAGGAAGGGCCAGAGTGCACTTGGCCTTGCTGGGGGTCCCTGCTTTTCTGTGGCTCTAGGCTTCTCCTAGCGAAGGCAAGAGGCTGGATCAGGCAGGCTGCCCTGGGCCACCAGAGCCTGGGTTACGGGACCTTCTGCTCCTCATGGTGGGGTCCAGGACATAGGCCAAGGGCCCCACAGAAGTGGTGTCGTATGATAAGCAGTCACAGGGTGCACCAAGTACTTGCTCCACATGGTTCTGGGCAAGGGAGGTCACACAGGCTCTGAGGACAAGCAGTCAGGGGCCTCCGAGGGTGACTTGACCCTCACTGGGACACCATGCTCCCCAACTGACCCCATGCTCTCTGCTTCTCCCAGGCCCCAGTGACACCATGCAGAGCCCAGGAATGTCCTGGATAAATAAAATGCATCTGGTCTTGATCAAACATCTCAAATGACCCTGCTCCAGGGTCCTCTGTATGGTCCAGGTCCTTGTGGCACTGGCTCCCCCCAGGGAGAGGTTGCAGGCTGGCTGGAAGAAACCGTGTCTCCACACTTGAGAGTGCCTCCCAGCCTCATGCTGCCCCTTATGCTGCATGCCGGGTGAGCCACTCACCCTGAGTCTGCTTATCCACCGACAGGTGATCCCTCTCCGTGGGGAGTGTTAGCTCAGGACTCAATGAATCCACATCTCCTAAAGCTCTCAACAAGTCCCTGGCAGGTAGTGTGCACTCGGCAAATGCTGCAATTCACACACATGCAGCTGTAGACAATAAATATGCAGGAAGAACTTCCTTACCAAGAGTGCTGCGGAGTAATGTGACTCAACACTATTGCCCCTGCTCCTTGTAGGAAGAAGGAAAGGGCTGCAGCCCCAGTGGCAGAGCAGTGGAAGGGCTGGACTGGGGGCCGGTGAACATATGCAGACTGGAAGAGCAGATTCTGGGTACAATTCTAAACCCAACATCTACAGAGCTTCAAAGCAGGCCATAGAGAACGCTAAGCGGCCCTTGGTGCGGGTAGATGGGAGAAGGCAGGGCTATCTTGCTCTCAGGTGGTAACACCTTCCCTGAAAGCCTAGGGTGTCCTGTGTGCAACGAGGTGCTGTATGGGGTGGTGTCTGCCCCTGATGAGACCCGCCCACCTTGCAGCTTGCACGCTAAGGCCTCTCACCTCCTGCCAACATCTTGGTCTGATCGCAACCTGTGGAATGGCCCTGCAAACCTCTCCAGCAGCCCTTGGCCAGTGTGAGGGCCACCTCCTCTAAATGGCTCCTCTTAGGCCTCAGCCAACCCAGGGTTAGATACTCAAAACTTCTCCCTTGCACAGCTTTCTGTGACCTGCTGCCTCAGGATGAGGGCGACAGTGCCACTTGTCTACCTCTTCTACCACACAGCAGCTATCTCCGTGCCCATCTGGACACATCACCAGGAGTCCCTGGCCCCGTCTGTGTCCCTTGCTTCCCTGGGAGTCCACAGCCTCAGGTTCTTCCTTCACACCCCCAGCATACTGCAGTCAGCTGCATGAATGTAAAAGCAGCAAATGGAGAGTGAGCTGGCAGGGCTTGCTTGTTTCCTGCTTTATCTGCTTAGGATGAAACACAGATGCAAATTGCAGGGGTCACATGACAGGGGGCATGGCAGGTACAGTGACCAGAGCCACCCCTGACATCCACTGCTGCCACCCCAATGTTCAGCGCATGGACAAGCCACATGACTTCTCTAGCTTCCCCTCCTCGCCACAGGAGGGCCTAAGAGGCAACAGGGCTCTGTGTAGCTGTTTTTAAGACCCGCCTGGGTTTCCTGATGTCTTAAAACACAACATTAATAGCAAGTGTTAGTGATGATGGTGGTGGTGGTAATGTGATGGCAGTGATAAGCATGATGGCTATGATGGCAGAGAGGTGGCATCAGTGGTGTCAATGGTGTAATGATAATAGTGATGGTAACAGTAATGCTGGTGGCCGTGAGGATGGTAGTCATAGTATTGACAGGAGGATGATGATGATGTGCCCGGTAGGGTGATGAAGACTGTGCTGATATGATGACACAGAGGATTCCACTGAGGAAGAGATGGTATTAATAATGGCAAGAGAATCGACAAAGCCTTGGGCCAGGCACCTGCTGAACGCTTACCATCTGTACCTCCTCTGGTCTGCATAACAGCCCCATGTGGCACACACTACCAACAGCTCCATTTGGTACATGAAGAACATGGCACACTGAGTCCTGTGGCTCACGGGCAGAGTCTGGGTGAGGACCACACCCTGAGCCTGGCTCCCAGGTCTGTCTTTCCCTTCCCCAGCCATGGCTGCCCTTCTGGCTGCCCTCTCACCAGCCCTTTCCAGAGCTGCCCACCACTCTGGCTGCGCATGAGTGCCTTCCACTGTAATCCCTGGCACCCATGCCACACAGCTACTAATGCCATGTTTTATTCTCTTTTGTTGTTAAATATTATCTGTAGCAATGCTTAGGTAAATCTACTTCTTTTGCAAGTGTATCCTTTCTTAACTGCCCACCTCACTTCCAGGCTTCTGATCTGCCTCACCGCATCCTTGGGTCCAAGGCCCAGACAGAGGCTCCTCCCTCGGGGCTCCCTGGCTTCCACTGTCCCATCTTGGCCCCTGCTCCCTACAGTTGTCATCACTGAGCCTCATCTTGTCTCCTCCCTATTTGCACATCTGTTCTGCCCTCAGACAACCCATGGGGCCACTAAGTCTCCCATCCCCACTGCCTCTCCCCAGCATGTCGACCTCAGCCCTCATGATTGTCCAATGTTACTTCTGCATTTGAGCCGGATGGCCACTGTCCCTTCCCCTAATCACCTTTGCCTCTCAGCCCTCCAAAGTGGTTGGGGTGAATCCCAGCATGAGGCCAACAGTTGAGAGACTGCCATTGGTACTCACAGCCAGCCCTTCCCCTCTTCCCTCAGGGCCAGGCTGGCCAGTGGGGTCTGCAGAGCCTGCCCACCAGCCCCATGATCTTGTGTCAGAGGCCAGCTTGTCCACTTGAGCTCTGATCTCAGGCTCTAGCTAGGGTTTTAAAAATTGCTTAATGTTCATTTGAGAAAACAAATACTTCTAGCCAGTGGTCCCATCTCTAGACACAGAGGAGAAAGTTATACATGGGTGCCCTTCCCTGGCTGTGAGCCCTGCCTACCCCACCTGTGGACTCCTTTCTTGTGCACAAAGCCTACAGACAGTGGGCAGGAGGTGAGGAGCAGCCTGTCTCTTTCTTCTTGGTCACTGTCCTCGCTCAGTGTGGCACATGACACTGGTAGTAAGCCCAGGAGTTGTCCTCTGTGTCATTCTCTCTGTTTCTGCTCACATTATTGAAAGCCCCCCCACCAGGACTCCCTGATGGACTCCCCTATGGATTTCTCTTCGCCCAGAGCTGCTGTTGGATCCCAAAGGCTGTAGCACTGTGTGCCCGGCAGGTGAGCGAAGTCTGCCCACCTCTGGGAAGGTCTGCACTGCTGGATGTGTGGGCCTGGAGAGGGAGAAACAAGGAGCCTTTGTAAGGTGCTTTTATCTTCTTCCTAGTACTTTTTTAAGATTACTAAGTCAATATTTGTTCAATGCGGAACACTTGGGAAACAAACAATGGAAAGGAAAAATTGCCCATAATTGCCCACTGCAGAGACAAACATGGTCACCTTCGGGGTGCGCTGTCTTCTCCCTCCCTCGCACCATTCTCCCCAAACATGTGTTAAATCACAAGCACACAGTGCTGGTCTATTTGCTTCTCCTTAGCCATGGCCGCGCATTCTCTTGTCTAACTGCAGAGGACCTGTGGCACTCCACTCTGCCCAATCACCTTGCCCACTCTCTCTCCCTGTCCTACTCAAAGCCTTCCACCTCCCCTTCTGCCTCATAGCCCCAAAGGCACCTGTGTCCACTGTCCACTGGGCAGTGCAGGAGGGGATGTGATCAGCTTTTTCCTCTTGCCGTGCCCTCCTGTCAGCCCCAGGATGAAGAATCAGGCCCTGGGGTGGGCCGGACCTGAGGCCTCCCTGAGGCCTCCCTTCCTTCCCAGGGGTGACTCTGCCCAGACACTCCCTACGCTTTGCTGGTAGGTGCATCTCTCAAGGGACCTGCCCCGAGTTCCTGCTGGACCACAATTCTGTGTCCCCAGGAAGGGCAGGTCAGTGATCCACCTGCTTTGAGAGTCCACCTACCACAGTACACAGGAGGATTGAGAGAAGAAGAGTATGTGTCACTAAAACACACATCGGGACACATAATCCCACACACAGCTCCGGCTCCCCTGAGGCCAGCTCCCCCAGCATATCCTGGATACAGCAGTGAGCATGTCGCCAAGAGGGCCACACACTGTGGGTCCCCATCAGGCAGGCTGGCACAGTGGTCACGCACGTCACACCGGGTAAGGTCATGTTTCCATATTTGAATGCTGTTGGGTGGAAGTGTGTGTCTTCTTGCTCAGTTTTGCAGGTGTTCTGTGGTTAATGAATGTGAGCAGTTTTCCATTTGTGGGTGGACTCTTTGGACACCTCCTTGTGTGACTTTTCTGGCTCATGCCCATGGCCATCTGTGCACAGCGTGCTTTTATTGTTTACTCACGATAATACTGTCGTGTCCTTAGTCACTAACTTATTGCCCAAACATATGTCATAAAATATTTCCCCAATTTATTGTTTGCTCCTAGTTGTGTTTTTGTGATCACTGAGAAATAGAATGTGAATTTTAGTGATGCAGCCACAGCCTCGGGTGACTTGTGATTTCTGACGAGTTTTCCAGGTAGGCACAAGATGGGCCCTCTGTGGTGGCAATGGTGGGTGTGTCCATTTCTGTCTTTGTAATGTTTCCCAAACTGTACAAACACTCTCCCCTCTAATTTTAGTTCAGCTGTTTTCCCCCCTTTGGAACAGCCACGAGGCAGGCATTTCCAATTCATTAAGCCTCCTACATGTGTTTTAAATTTCATTTTCAAGATAAAACTCCAAAGACAACACTACAAGATCAGAACACACATTCATTAAAATGCGCTTTCCTTCCCACTCCCTTCTCCAGCCTCTCGGAATGTTACCTCCCCCGTGTGACGCCACCACTGCCACCACCGTGGTGTCTGGGAGCAGAGCTTTCTCCAGGCCCCAGGCCTACAGCTTAGACTCAGAAATCTGCATCCCACAGCTCTGAAGGCTGGAAGTCTGAGATCAAGGCTCACAGGCTGCTTCATCTCGAGGCTGCTCTCCCCACAGGCACAGGGATGACTCCTTATTCCCTATCTTCTCAAGGTCAGTCATCTGGGTGTGTCTTTTTCTTACAAGGACACTGCCCATCCTCATCACCTGTCACTTTTCAAAAGACCCTATCTCCAAATAGTCACACTGTGAAGTATTAAGGGACTAGGACTTCAACATCTGAATCTGAGGGGACATAAGTCACTCATTAAACCAGGTAGCTGACATTTTTAGACTAGAGAATTATCCTCATAACTCTACTTTTTTACAAGAGTTCCTACAAAATTCTGTGACTATAAACTTGAGAAGCGACACGCTTTTGTTCTCTTTTCAAGCAATCTTGAGTCCTTGTCTCAGATCTCCCTCTGGTCCATACTACAGGCTCCAGCGTCTACAGGACAGACAATGGATCCCAGTCAGGGTAGCTGAAAGGCTGGCGCCTCACCATCCACCATAAGGGCCACAGCTTTTGTGTCTGCAGAGTGAGGTGGTGGCCACGGCGGGTGACAGGATAGCCAGGTCGATGTAAGTGCAAGAAGGCTCAGGTCGACTCCAGAGAGGGCACAACAACTGCTGTCCCTTCCCCAACCAAATCTTTCTGGTTATCCAGGTTTTGAATCTAAAACATATATTCATTCAAAGGAAGTGACAGTGCCCAAGAGTGAGCAAAGGAAATGTCCCAGCCTCTCCCCAGCCCGACAGGCAGCTGCCTGGGTCTACTCAGGACAAACGTATCTGCATTCAAGTGCAGCAACTGCTCCACATGAGCTCACCACACCCACCCTCCACCACTTTCTGGGATAAAATCTTCCCTGTATGGTGACAAACGTTCTTGTCACCAAGCTAGGGTCCAGGTCCTGATCCTTCTACTGGGTGTATCTCGGCATGCCCTCATGAAACTCAGGGATAGTGAGATCGCTGCTTCATCAGGACCTGACCCCCAAGGTCTGACTGCCCTGTGTCCAGGGCCAGCTCCCCTCCCCCACTACCCCAGATGATATTGAGTGCAGGCTCCAGTAAGAAGCCCGGATGTTGGCTCAGCCAGAATCTTCTCACCACAGACAGCTCCTCCGGGTGGCTGACCCTGCCTGCTCCTCTGCTAGGAATCCCCAGGCTCCCAGGCTGCCCCCAGAGCTGCCCTGACCTCTCCTCACTGCCCTTCCTCACTGCTGTCCCTGGACCCTGAGGTAGGAGCACTTTCCTTCTTATGCGCTTTACCAAATGATCTTGAGTCCCTTCTTTAATGGCCACGTGCCTTTTAGCCAAGGGAGTGAGAGTGGCAGCGACACCTCCAGCCCACAGACCCATCACCCTGCTGCTGTCCTTTTGACAGGCGAAGAGGATTCAGAATCCCTCCAGTGGCCGGAGCCACAGACAGAGGAGCCCTAGTCAGTCACTATACCAAACTAACTGTTCACATTGGTGAGAATAAACTTTGATGTGTCCACACTGAGCCCGGGGAGAGCTGGTCACGCGCCTGTGCGGGAGGTGCTAGTTTACAGCACACTCTGCTATTCAGTCCTTTCTCTGACCAGTTACACATGTGCATTTCTGTCCACATGGTTGGTCCATACATCTTATGCTGCTTACCAAAAACAGTAGCTTCAGAACACAGGGCACCTCATGCTGGTGAGAACATGGTTCTATCTCATGTTAGGAGAGGTAATTTGGCCCAGAGTTATGCTGGTGTGTGGCAAATGCCTGTGATCACAGCACTCCAGAAGGCTGATGCAAGAGGATCACAAGTTTGAGCCTTGCCTTGGAAATGTAGAGATTTTTTCAGCCTCTATCTCAAAAAACATTAAAATAAAAAAGGGGCTAGGGAGGTGTGAAGGCATTGGGTTCAATCCCAAGAAAAAACGAAAGAAAGAGAGAGAGAGAGGGAAAGAAGTATCCAAGGATTCAAGAATCCATCTTTCAAAAGCCACATTACTAGCTCCTGTCTTTGGATTCTCCCTTCATGGCATAAGTGGATAAGGTGATGTCAAATCCCGCATCACATCTGCAAACAACAGCATCACACTTGGGAACATATACTCTATGTGCAAAGTACAGTGACACTGTGTCACTCCAAGCTGCAAGATGATGTATCAGTAGGGACCTAATACCTACCTACAGGGCCACAGGGTGCACTGGAGTTCTTAGGCGGGTTCTCATTATTCCAGGAAGTGAGTGAGCTACTGCCACACACAGAACCGTGAGATAAACATGATAGTGAAGAAAAGAGCAATTCTCAGCCAAATGCGATGTCACTTGATCCTATTTCTCTAAATTAAAAGCAAGAGCTAAACAGCTTCCCACTTAGCACCCAGACACAGCGATGACAGCAGGGTGAAATACGAAGAATGACCCTAGCCCTTGAGTGACTGGGCTGAGCAAAGCCAGAGGACAGGACACAGAGGGCACCATTGTAGCAGAGGTGGTTATGGCTGGATATCACCTAGCTGTGGCTCACCGTGTCACATGCACAAACATGGCCACGCTTCCCAGGCACTGTGTATAGCAGATGGATGCTAGATAGAGGAGCTGTGCTCCACAGCCCTCCCTGTGTTTGCTCTCTACCTTGTCATCCAATGTAAGGGACCCAATAAGGATCCAAGGCCCCAGAGAAGAACAGAACCTCAGTGGGGAGGAGCAGCCAGGGCACAGAGAGCCCAGTGGAGACCCATCCCTTCCTGTATGCTCAGCTGTGGGCCGCCTTCCCACTCTCACTGGCTTGACTGGTCCATTCATGGGGTCTCCTCCTGTTATTACCGTCACTTAGGTGGTTCTCTTTGATCTTAGATCGATCAAATCACATGGAATGGAAATAGTGTAGAGCGGCAACCTCACTCCCTCATGACACTGTCTCACTTTCAATCCAGTCCCCCTTGTAGAGGAAGTATCTTGTCAGGGTTTTATACTTCTATTTCTTCTATTATTTATATCCCTAATTAGAAAATGGAAATATCAATTTCTTACTGGCTAACTTTAGACAATATTCATTGCCTTTATTAAAATTAATACATAATTTATCATTTAATTTATCCAATAGAAACAAGAGGATGGGTTGGAGTCCTCCTTTCCTCTCCCAATATTTGCTACTCACGTGGGCAAGATCCTGCTTTCACAGTCAGGCCTGCAGCATCGGTCCCTGTCTATGTCACTCTGTCGCCAATGGCACTCCACACCCAGGAAAGCCAGAGGTACCTCCCTCTTTCTTCACTTTCCTCCTGTTCCTGCTCACACTTGCCCACATCATTTTGCTTTACGTGACCAGCTTGTTAATGTGCCCATTCCCTTCTGTCAACAAGATCAAGTCTGTTAGGACTGGCTCACAGGTTATCCTTGAAGTTGAAAGCCGAAAGCTCAAGTGTTTATGATCATGACTTCATGAACAGAGAGAAAGGAACTTGTCCCCATGCCTCCCAGAGGCTGCTTCAACAAGCCCAGCTCCCTGAGGGGCCCGCTCTCTGGCTCTGCCTCATTGGCTTGCCTCTGTGGGGTTCTCTGACTGTCACTTCTGTCTGCTTTGGATGGTTTTATGGATTTTTACACCTCTGTTCCATCCTGTTTACCTCGCCTTTATCATAACTTCCATTTCTTCTAATGTTTGGCCGATGCCAGCATCATAGCAAGTTCCCTCTGCCTTGCAGCTCCCAGCTCCTGCAAGAAGAGGCCTCTGGGGCATTTTCTTGGGCCACCCCTTCCCTGTCTTCTAGCTTATACCATGTCCTCTTTCTTCTGTTTATTTCATTTCCTCCTTCATTTTCCTGGAGCATACCTTCAAGTCACTTCTTAAGAGAAGTCACGTGGAAGATTGACTTAGTGTGGATAAAGGTGTTTTAATTTCACTCTCATGTGTGATCATGATTTGGGGTGTGCATATGACCCACCAGAAGGATGGATCTGGGTGCACCTTTTCCAGTAACTGTCCAGAAAAGGGGGGAATGTTGGTTTGTTCTTTGTTTCTTTGCAGATGACTTTTTCTCTTCTCCCTGGAAGTTCTTAGAGCTGTTGTTGTTTTCAATTTTAGATGTTATGCAACTTTATGGTAATCTGCCTTGCTGTGAGCCTTTTGTTATCCTCTTGCTTGGTACTTGTAGAAGCCTTTTCAGTTTTAAGGTTTGTGTTTTTCTTCAGCCTCAAAAATGTTCTTGCATTATTTACGTGTCATTTCCTCCCATCTTTCTCCCTTGCTCTTGTTTCCAGATCTTGGCCTCCTGGAAACTGTCTCCATGTCCTTAATCTATTTGCTCACCATTCCCATCTCTGTCCTTTTCTTCTCCATCCTTAGAGTTACTAAATCCTGTTTCCCATCCTCCTGTATTTCTATGGGAGTAGAACCGTCCTTTAGGTTCCAAGTGCTTATTTCAGTGTCTACTGCCTACCCCTTCTCCGCGCATGCTGCTTCTTACTTTATGGCTGTAATATCCTCCCAGCTGTCTCTGAACATGTTAATTGGAGTATTTTTAGAGGCCTTTTACTCACTTTGCTGTTTCCTCTGGCCTTAGGTTTTCTCAGGGCATTTGTCTCCATCTCTCATGTTCCCTGTGTCCCCCACAAGATGGCCTAGGGTCCCTGATAATCTATTCACATAAAAATATGAAGATAAGGACACTGGTCTGTGCTTGCTCTGCACTGGCCTGGCAGGCCTTGCTTTGGGTTCAGTCTCTCTAGTAACAGTACTGACTTCTGGCGTTGTGAGGTAGTGGAGAGGTGTGCCTAATACCCTGTTCTGTGCAGAGTGATGGGCTTGGTTCCCCAGTGGAAGATAGAAAGGGTGGTCTTTCTGGCTTGCCTAGGAGTGGGTCCCCTGGTTTTTGTGGAGAGCCTCAAAATGTGCATGCATCAGGCTCCCACAGCGCGGGCGGATGGAGGACTGTGTGGCAGGGTTGTCCCAGCAAAGGCTCCTGTTCCACCTGGCTCTGAGCCCCAGGCCTCCGCCCCTGCGCCTCTGGGGATTCCAGGGGGCGGAATCTCACTGCTGTCTCCTGCCAGGATGCAGGCTACAGCATCTTCCTGTTTTTATAGGTCAGCTCACATCCCTCTGCTTTCTGCCTCTCCGAATTTTATTTAAATCTCTTAGTCATTGTTGTGAGGATTAAAATGCAGTTATATATGCAAAGCACATCTTACAGTACTGGGCACATAAGGAGCACTGGATAAATGTTAGCAATTATTATCACAGTTGGTTAAGTGATTTCCCCAAGAAGGCGAGGCCTTTCCTTCAAGGAAGATCTGGCTTAGGATGAAGGGTCCAGCTTCACTCTAAGCAGTGTCTCCCAGCTCCCCAGGTGCAGTGATGCCTAGAGCTTCATGTCCTACTGGCGAACCTCTCCCCACCTCAGTTCTGGGCCCTGGGATGTGGCATTGCTTTCAGAGCAGGACAGAGGGGTCCAGGCAGCACTAGCCATGGCAGTGGCCGTCAGAAAATTGTTACAGGGTAAACAGAGCAGGGAGAGGCACGACATATGGGTTTATAACATGAGTTTCCCAATGAGACCACCATTGTTTGTCTCCCAGTGGGGGCACCACCCCTTTGAGGTGGCACAGACTCCATGCTAGCCCCGAACTCCACTCCTGGTGTCCATGACTTTGTGTACTGTCCTCCTTGTAATGTGGGTGGAAGCAGCCAACTGCTTTTGACCAACAATAGTGTAAAGATGATGGCCACCTTCCTGAACCTGTGTGATGTTGTGTAAAACTCCTTCAGCTGCCCCTTACCAGCCTGATAAAATCACGGCCACGTGGGGCCATCCAGTGGCATGAGAAATTGTCTCTACCCTCTAAATATTGCAGGGGACCTTAGGTGCCCAAGATAGCAGTGAACAAGCCAGATTCACAAGTGGGGGGTTAGGGGTTGCACCCTCTGACCACACTCTGAGTGAGCCTGGGCCTGGGTCTTACTCCCACCAGGGCTACAGGAGGCAATGCAGCCCAGCCATAGTCCAACTATGCTTGCGTGGGAGTTTCAAGACAGCCCTTGCAGAGCTGAGCCCCATCCAAGTTGCTGGGGCACTTGTCAGGCCTAAGCTGCCCCCTGGTTATTTGTCTCATTGTGCCTCTTTCAACTAGATACCCCTTCCTGGGAGAACAGCCCTGTAAGGCATGCCAACTGGGACACAAAGGAGCAGCTTTGAGGGGCAAGAGATGATGCACCAGGGGCTCAGGCACCATCACGGTGGGACAGTAGATATCTCCTGTGACTCATTGGCCTACCTTCCCAGAAGAGCTCAGCTCATAACGGCCCAGGTGGAGGCTAGGCAGAGGGCATGGCACCCGTTTGCTATGCTCCTTTGGAGCAGCCTCTCCTGCCCTGCTTGAGTTCAAGTTCCCATCTGGGGAAGTGCTCTGGAGGAGCTCATACTCTGTCAGGTAGAAGAGACAAATGGCATTGGCATCCATACAACCGAGTAAGAGGAAAGTGACTTTGCTCCACCTTTCCTTTATCATGACTCAGGCGGTAGCTCTGCTGCCACTGACTGCTCAGCTCCTCCTGCCTGACGTTTATGGGGTACCTGTGCATCTGTGGTGTCACTAACGCAACATGCATTAGGAACTTGTCTGCATTTCACCACCACCTTGTGATGAGAGAGCTCTGAGCAGCATCAGTTGATTGATGGAGAGACAAGGCATGGAGTTTAGAGAATAGCTCGAGGCCACACAACTAAAAATAGAGGTGATGGGGGAACCCGCTTCCCCACTCTTCAGGCGAGTTCACCTGGCACTGTTCTGTGCCCATGTGAGACTGAGTGAGCTCCTAACTGCACTGAACTTGTCTCCTTCACCAAAAAGGCATTGTACTGGTGACACCTCCCTCAGTTGTCCATACATAGAAATGGCACCTGACAGGTGTTAGGTAAATATGACGCTGGCCTAGTGCCCTTCTGGGTGGCATGTGCTGCAGGAACCTTTCTGTGCCCAGAAGGTGTGTCGCATCAGCCAGATGGCGGACAACACCCCCACTAGATATCACGAAGGAAGAGCTGGTGAGAGTCAGGCAGACTCAGCTCAGTGCCCAGGCTTCAGGACTTTAGGAAAGTCAGCCATGCCATGTGGCATCATCTCTGCCATGATAATACCACCATCAACTGCCCACTGCTTCCATAATATCTGTGTCCAGGGCATGGAGCAAGCGCTGCTCAGGAAGGGCTCTCAAGCTGAGGGGCAGCACCTATGAGCTTGTGTCCAGGGAGAGATCATGGGCAGGGGACCTTAGGTGCCCAAGATAGCAGCAAACAAGCCAGAGAGGACAGAGTGTCAGGAGTTGCTCCGGCACTGCCTCTCGGCTCCAGCTTAGAGCCATCTGGCTTCTTCTGTGGCTCAGGCCAGTTCAAGACTTTGCAGGAAAGAGAACCACTGAACCTTCATCTTGTGACTCCTGTGCTGAGGGACTTATATGGAGTCCCTCCATATAGTGAATATGAAAGGCAGGCAGGAAAGAAACAGCTACTCCCAAGGTGGCCTACTACTGTGCGTTGTAACATCTGCAGCCTTCTGACACCTGGTCACCTTTTTGCCCTCGCAGTGACACACTGATATGTATAAAACTGGCAGTGTTTTCAGTAGAGAAACCTGCAGCTCACTGACCCTGAGGAACTGCCCAAGGTCGCATAGACTAAGAATCGTCTCCCAACAGACATTTGCTCAAAGAACCATAAATCAGAAAGAAAATGATAAGTATCAAAGCTATTTAAATGAGACAAGTCACTTGGCCTTTGGAGTCTTTTATCTTTATTGGCCAAATGCCTGGAGTATAACCTGCTTTTCAGAGTTTTTGTGAAAATTTGAAGACCCAGCAGATAAGAGTACCTAGATGCTCAGACCACGTAGTAGGGACTTAGCAAGTGCTTCAAAACCAAATCTAATGAGAACTGAGTTAAAGCAATTTTTTGAGGATAATAAAGAGGAATATGATGTTAACTGAAGAGCAAGGATCAGAAATCCATATAGCAAAGAACTGAAATACACCTTAAAGGTGGAGTGAGATTTGAGCAGGTGCTATAGATGTGACAGCATAAAGTATTCCTAGAGCAAGACAGCCTCTGGGCTGGAGAGTATGGCAAGGTTGGGGAGTAAAGCCAGAGGGGTCACCTTGAACATGCTGCTGCAGGAAAGCCACAAACAGGAAAATACTATGAGGAGTTTGGGGCTCTGAGGGCTATGTGTTTTCTGGTTGGTTCATTTATAAACACTTATTTCCAGCATCCAACAGCTTATGGTTCAGTGCACTCAGGCAATTTCCAAGCAATTGTACATGACTAGCAAACCACATCTTGAGACACACACTTGTGTAGCAGCCAGCACAGCCAGGCACCAAGTGTAGTCTCGCCGATCCCATGAGAGCAGTAGCTGGGTGGATACAAAGTCTGGAAGCCCATTCCCAAGTCTGACAGGAATGACCAACACACTTCAGGAGGGCCCTATCACTAATAGAAGCTTGGAAAACAATGGTTAGTTAGATCACTGGCGAGAGGGAGAAAGATCAGTGATAAAGAAGCATTATATTTAAATCGTGGAGGTACTGTACTTATTAGTAGATTCAAACATTGATGAGTTGAGTAGTTTAATAGGCTATTAGGAGGGGCACCTGGTGGGAGGAGGCAGGTCACTATGGGTGTGATGTGGAAAGGTGTATACCTGCCCCTGGATCTTCCCTTCTTTCCCTATTTCCTAGCTACCATGCATTTATCTACTTCTCTCTTTGTTGTCTATTTGTTTTTGTTTTTTTGAGACAGGGTCTCCCTTTGTAGTTGAGGCTAGCCCTGAGCTCACTATGTAGCCCAGGTGAGCCTGGAACTCACAGCAATCCTCCTGCTTCTGCCTCCTGAGTGCTGGGATTACAGGCATGAGCCACCACACCTGGCATTATGGTATGTGATACTGATTGTTGGTGGGCGGGAGTCTCCAGGCCCAGAATTATTGTATGTGGTTACCAGGGATGGAACTAGGAACCTTGTACTTTCAGGACAAATGCTGAAACCACTGAGCTAAATCTCCAGCCCTATCTACTTCTTTCTACCATGTCCTTCCACACACCACTTCTGCCTGGTGCCATTCAACCAAAAATTGAGATCTCTGAAAACTATGATCCAAAGTGTACTTCTCCTCTTTTATGTTGTGGGTGTTGAATATTTTGTCCCAGTGACTGCCAGAAAGTGACTAATACAAAAACCATTGTCCCCTTTGCACTTTAGTCATGAAGAATGCCATGGTCTAGAATTACTCTATCATTAAAATTTAAGCTAGAAGTCAACACAAATAAAAGAAAGAACTCTACAAGTATTGAAGGTTGGGTAGAGCAGAACTTTGACATCAGAGGGAAGAGAGACAGAAGAAAGGACTACTACCATCACCTAGGATTTCCACCTGGAAACAACTCTAGATGGGCACAGGAAGAAGGGCCCAAACAGAACTCAGAAATGTTAAATTGAGTAGAAGGAGACAGTTCAGTAAGGCCAAGACAAAAGGGGCGTGTACGGCAGAGTTTAGCGGAGAGAGATGCTATGCAGAGAGAGAAAGTTCTAGAAATTTCATGGTATTTCCCAGAGTGTGACCAAATATCAGTGCAGGCAGGTGTAGTACAGAGAAGGGTGAGTGCACATGGGTTTGGGTTCTCTCTCCGTGGAAGGGCATTGCTGGAGTCATGAGGTAGTTAGGTGCCTAGAGGACATGGGCTGTAGACAGGGGCTTAAATAGTTCTAAATTAAAATTGAGCTTTGACCCCAAGTGTCAAAAAACAAGAACAAAAAAGATCAAAATAATCCACAGGTCATACAACAGGCTTCCAGAGAAAGTCCAAAGTTCTTTAGAGGAACGTAACAAAATCTAGCACTTATGAAAGTAAAATTCTCAGTGCTTTAACGCAAGCTTTCAAAATTAGCTGTTCAAAGAAACAGGAAATTTTAGCCCAGGTGTCGTGGCACACACCTATAATCCCAGCACTTGGAGGCTGAGGTAGGAGGAAAGCCAGGAGTTTGAGGCCAGCTTGAACTACATACTGAGACTGTCAGAAAACAAAACAAAACAAAACAAAAAAGAAACAAGAAATTTTGACCCATGTCTAGATAAAAATGCACTACTATAAAGAATGCTTAGCAGAAAAATGGTATCATTAAACAAGGCATTGTGAGATATTACATAATATGATTTATATGTCACAGATGTAAAGTCAAACATGGAAATAATGAGTAAAGAAATAGAGAATGTGAAAAAGACCAACTGTACCTCTGTACAAAAATACAACTGAGGTCTGACACAAAATTCTCCCCGGGAAGAATTAACAACAGATTAGACAGAAAGAAAAAAGACCAATAAATCCAAAGACACAGCAATCTATTTAAATTAAAATAGAAGATAAAAATGTTAAATATGTAAATAGAGCTTCAGTGGCTTGTAGGATCATCTCAAGGGGCCTGACATCTGGCAATTGCAATTCTAAACCACAAGGTATGATGATAAGAAACATAGAGCAGAATTAAATGAATAATGGTAAAAATTTGTGTGACATTTTGTTTTTAAACATTCTAACAAATCCAAGCATCTTCTTAAATGTTAAGCAGAACAAAGTTATACAGATACAATACCATCACCACCACTGTCACCATCACCATCCTCATCCTCTTTTCTATATCTGTTTAGCAAGACACACTCTAAAAGAAAAACTTAAGTCACCTAGAGAAAAAGACTAAATGTGGCAAGGAGCAAAGGCAAGAATAATCATGAATTTATGTCATCATGTATGCAAGATAGAAAACAACAGAATGATATCTTTCAAGTGTGAAAAGGGGGGGATCCTGTCAGTCTAGAATTCTATATGCAGCAAAAGCATCCTTCAAAAACAAAGTCAGCGTGAAACGCTGTAGACAAAAGCTGCGTGGCTACGTTGCCAGGAGATTGACACTTCAGCAATGCTGCGGGGGATCCTGCAGGGAGAAGCCCAGATGGAAACTTCAGTCTGCACAGAAAGAGAAGTGCTAGAAACTGGAAATAGTTATTTTGTCTAATTCTGTAATTTGCTTAAAAGAGAATTCAATATTTAAGGGAAATTCATGCAATACGGGGTCATAACATATGGAGAAGTGAAATATAGGACAATAATAGCTCAAAGGGGAAGCTGAGGAAATAACATCAAGTTATTTACGTCAAATTTTTACCTTAGATGTTAATTGGTATAATGTTATTTGAAGATTTTAATAAATTAAATGCATAAATTGTAAACACTACATCAACGGGGGGAGGGGACGACGGCAAAGAACTTATAAGCTAATGGTAGAGATAATATGAAATCCTAAAAAGTACTCAGCATAAAGGAGGAACAAAGAAAAATAGGAAAAACAAAGAGTAAATAGGACAAACACAAAACAGCAAGATTTAAATCTAACTATAGAGATAACTACATCAGTCACAAAAGATAAAAACATTCCAATTAAAAGAGAAGTTTTTAGACTAGAGGAAAAAGCAAAATTTGACTGTGACTTCTAAGAAACCCATTTCAAATATAAAGGTACATATAATTAAAAATGGAAATATCTGTATCACCCAGAATCTAATCAAAAGAATGCTGCAGTAGCCATGTTAATATCAGAAAAATAGACCTGAGGAAATAAACATTACTGGAGGAAAAAATAACAGCAAGATGACACAGTATCTCTATTGTTCAGGCACAAAACAGCATTGTCAAGCTTAAAGGAAAAGTGGATTAATCCTCAAATATAATAAGTATTTCAACATCCACACTCTGTAATTAATAGAACAAATAGACTAAAAGTTAGGGAAAACACAGAAAACAATCAACTGACCCAACTTGACCCGGTTAGTACTCAAAGAAGACTAAGGTAGAATAGATATGCCTTTGATAGACCTAGTAAGCTATCATCAAAAGTCACCATATATGTAGTGGTAAAATAAGACAATGACTTTTTAAAAAATGAAATCATATAGAGTATGTTCTCCTGCTCCAACAGAATTAAATTAGAAATACATTACCAATCATATCTCTGGAAAAGATCCAAATATTTTGAATTTAAATTATACTTCTAAAGGAGAAATCACAATAGAACAGAAGAAGTGTTATGAACTGAATAAAAAATTAAATTAACCACACTGCAAAATTTGTGAGACAACTAAATTAGTGCTCAGAGATAAATTTGTTGCATTAAATATTTATTTTAGTTAAGAAGACACATTTCAAATCAATAACCTAAGCTTCCATACTAAGAAAAGAGGATAAAAGAACGGGATAAATCTAAAGCAAAGGGAATAATATAACAAAGAGAAAGACAAATTGAATGAAAGGGAAAGTAGAATGACAACTAAAAACAGAACTAGAATGATTTCTTTGAAAGGAGATAACATTTTAAAATGCATAACTGGATTGTTTGATAAAGAGCAGAGCTGGAAATGGTCAACATGGAGAACAAAAGCAGAACCTCACTGCACATGGTACAAATATTGAAAGGACCAGAAATGCTGAGCATAGCCACAACCAGCGATCCTGACAGTCTAAGGAAACTGGATGACTCCGTAAAAGACAAAAATCTGAAAACAGATACAAGAAAGATCAAATGATCTGAATCGTTCTGAATCTATGAGAGAGAATGACTTGTGGATGGAAAATCTCCTGGCAGAAACCCCAGGCTCAAATGACTTCTCTTGGAAATTTTAGCAAACTTTGGAGTGTGGATAACACCCACCCAGTGTAGACCCATTCAGAAAACAGGAGAGAAGACTCCGCCCACCCCTGAGAATAAAGGAAGAAATGAGAGAACAAATTCCCTCATGAACCCAGGTGCAGGAGTCCTTAAGAAATCATGAGTACATCAAGTCGCGACACAAATGAGGATAATATACTGTGACCAAATGGGAGTTATTCCAAGAATCTGAGTTTTAGTTAATATACAAAAGTATCAACATATGACAATCTGTGTAGTTTGTCACCTTGTAAGAATAAAAGAGAAAGCATAGTAGATTCAGAAAAAGCACTTGACAAAACTAAACAGTTGACAGAAAGTCTCAAGAGACCAGAAAAAGAAACAAACTCTCTGGACCTGAGAAAGTACGTGTGGAAAAACCTGCAGCCGATGTGGTCGCTGAGTTGGTAGAGAACACGCAGGTCTCCTCTGCCAATCAGGGTACCCCAGGAGGCCCTGACAGTGTAAGGGGGCAAGAAGCAAGAAGGGAAGCCAGGGCAGTAAGCAGGACTTGGAAAGAGGAAATAAAACTGCCTTCACTTGCAAAGAACATAATTGCATACAGAAAAGATCCAAAAGAATTCACCAAAAATTTTATAGATCTAATTAAAAACATGTGACATTAACAAAATCACAGAATACAAAGCAATCACATAAAGTCAATTGTTTGTATGTCACAATAAATAAAAAATTTTAAAATTAAAGGTATCCTGGGATATGGAGAAAAAGGAGAAGGGGAAAGTAAAAAGTATCATGTTTATGTATATGTACCAATATCCCATGATGAACATATTCATTATGTATCACAAACACACATTGATAAAAAAAACATTTTTAAAAAAGAAAATAGTTGTACTATATTAAAAAATTTAAAAACATATACTGATAAAAGTAGCTCAAAATCAAGTTTTACAAAAATACTAAGGTAAGTCAATGGAAAAAATAATGTTCCAGCAGGTAGTGTTGGAATGATTGCATATATGTGGAAAAGGTAAATATTTGACCCCAACTTTAGGCCATTAACAAAAATGTATTTGAAATATAAGCATACAAGTAAAACTTAAAACAAAATTTCTAGACAAAATTATAGAATAAAATCTGTATCAAAGATTTCTTCAGTAGGACCTAATTACATACAAACTATGAAAGAAACTAAAGCCTTATGCACTTTTTTTTTTTTAAAGCCCTGAGCTCAGCCTTGAACTCACAGCAATCCTTCTGCCTCTGCCTTCCGAGTGCAGGGATTACAGGCGTGAGCCATCATGCCCGGCACAGTGTGAGTCTCCACGCCCAGCATTGTATGTGGTTTCCAGGGATTGAACCCGGGCCCTTGCACTTGCAAGGCAGGCGCTGGAACCACTGAGCTAAATCCACATCCCAGCCCTATGCACTTCTAAATATACTGTTAAGCAAGTAAAAAGGTGAGGTATGAAATATTTACAGCACAGATATCTGGCAAGGGTCTGCAATCAGGATATCTATAGCTTTTTAAATGTAAGAAAATAAGCAGAAGAATAAGAAATGACTCAAATATCTGAATAGACAGTTGAGGGAAAAAAATTAAAAGACATACGAATGGCCAATAAGTACATGAGGGGATGTTCAGCTTTACTAAACATCTGGAGAAGGCAAACTGAAATCACAGTGAGGGAGCATGATGTGGTCTCCCAGCAGGACAGTTAAATGTAAAGAAACTGAGGAACCCGGAAGAGGACCAGGAGCATCTGGAACTCTCATCAGTTATGAGTGAGAGTATAAAGTGCTTCAACTATGAGGGAAAATTGGCAGCTTCATAAAAGTGACACATACACTTATTAACAACAGAGAAATTTTAACCCTAGATACTTGTCAAACATAAATGCATACTGCTATTCATGTGAAAATTCAGACCTGAGAGTCTATAGCAACATTTTCCGTCATAGTTCGAAGCTGGATACAAGCCAAATCCCCATCAAGAAGTGAGTAGACAACCACAAGTGATAAAGAAAATACTGATTAAACGGAACTCACCAAATCTTAAATTTTGTGCTTCAAAAGACATTGTCAAAAAAAGTTACAAAAAAAAAGCCACCCAGAGAGTGTAAGAACTTTTTTGTAAATCACATATCTGATGGGATCTAGTATCCAGAATATATAAAACTTCTCACAAGTCAACAATAATGACAAGTAAACCAGTTTAACAATGGACAGGTTATTTGACTGCACATTTATCCTAAGATGACCTACAAATGACCAATAAGCCCATAGAAAGATGCTTTGCCCTAAGTCACCAGGGAAGCATAAATCAAAAAAGGAGATGTCCTTCACTCTCGCCAGGATGGCTGCCTGCAAAAAAAATGGACAGTGACAAACGTTGCACCTGGGTGAACTGGGCCTTACACACACTAATGATGGGATTGGGAAGCGATGCAGACATTTTGAAAAGCAGTTCAGCAAAACCTGATAAAGTTAAAGAGTCATCATACGACCTTGCCATCTCAGTACTAGGTAGCTACACAAGAGTGTTGAAAAAAAAAACACACACACACACACACACTTGCATGAGAATTTGTACACAATATTCCTAGTAGTATTATTCATAAAAGCCAAAAAAGCAGGAAAAGTCAAATCCTCATAAACTGGTGAAGCAAACTGGGTAAGTAAATTGTGATAAATCCGTACAATGGGATATTATTCACCCATAAAAAAATCATGAAATTACACCGTAGTTGAAGGTCAGAAACACTACGCTAAGTGAAACGAGTTAGTCACAAGATATTGCATAATGTGTCATTCCATTTCCATAATAGTCTCCACTATGGGTTAATCCTTGGAAAGCAGGCTAGTCATTGCTGGGATTAGTGTAGTGAAGAAATAGAGGATGCTGTTTCTTTAGGAGTCGTGAGAATTTTCTAAAATTGAGTAGTGGAGATAGTTGTAAAACTTGGTAAATGTAAAGCCACTGAATTGTACATTTTAAATGAGTGAATTTTATGCTATGTGAATTATATCTCAATAAAGCTATTGTTCAAATGAAAAATGGTGAATGGATAAACAAATTGTAAAATACACTACAGACATAGGATGTAGTGAAGAGCGAATATGATCGGGTTCCATTCGTACAAGTCTCTGAAAGCACAAATCCTAGTGGCCGGAAGCAAAAGGGCTGGACTGGGCAGTGCAAGCAGACCCGCAGGAAGCCCTAGGGTCTGAGCAGAGCACTCTGACTGTGACTGTGGTGGCTGCACAGAGTGTCAGTCCCCAGGCCTGCACCTCAACCAGGCGTGTCTTCTTGTCTGAAGTCCTGTGACATAGTGAATACTACCTAAAGAACAGAATTTCCTCAGCCTATGAATGGATAGGTGCAGTTGATTAATGATGAGTCTAAGAAGCATGCAAATGAGTAGTTAAAATATTAATTATGAATAGGATTCTATGCAGTGTCCATTTGAGATCTGGCCTGGAATTTGGACTTTTGGGGTATTTCTGTGCACCAGGAACATTGTGGGAAACCAGAGCACCCGATATCACTGAGTGATCTTTTTCTGATGGATCCAGGTAGAGGGACAATATTCAAATGAGTCAGTGCATAGTTGCACTTGAAAGATTTTTGGGAATTGAAGGAGGAGCTGACACTGACCTGTTGATGTAATAGCATGAGAAGCAGGGCGTCTATCCTGGAGGAGCTCCCGGAAGACATGAGGGCGACTTGAAGGAGGCAGTGTCAGGTGAGTAAGTATAGAGGAAGAGGATAGGGCAGGGTGATAGCCGTACCTCTCTGACACACAGGCTGCTCAGTGAGTTCCTGTCCCTGTGCAGTGGTCAGAGCAGGGTGCCTTATGCTGCCGGAAACAAACTTCTATGCCTCCAAGGTGTGCATACAAACAGCATCATCTCTGTCCTTGGCCAATGTGGGAGCGATTCCATCCTCAGCTCTTCTGCTGTTCTTGTACTGAAGAAGAGTGCTTGGGCTCTGAGGCCTCTGTGGACTGCTTCATGATGACAGATATGTCCAGCCACATCCAGTACTATCTTATATCATTTTTGCTTGTGTCCTCTGGCTTGGACTCTTACCCATGATGCCAAACCTAATGGCAGGTGATGGGAAGAAGGCCCACAGAGAGAAAATGGCACGGTGGATGTGTAGTCTGACTCTGCCAGCCCCGCCTGGCCAGGTCAGTGGATGATGTGGACACTTCCTGCCCCATTTCAGCCTTGGTGTCTGTGTTTCTGGGCTTCCACTTGAGTTCATCTCAATGATCTATTCCTCACAGCACTTGGTGACAGCTGTTCGCTGCTTTCCCATGAGGCTCACCGTGGAAACAACCTCAGAGGAAGTGGAGAAGTGAGGACTGCCCCTACAGTCACACTGGCCAGATGCCCTGTGATCTGTCCTTTTGCTGGCACCATGAGGAAAATTACAGAGAATGTAGAACTAAAGATGCCTGGACTAGCCTCTGATGCTCCCTCATGACCTAGACACCAAAGTCAGAGCATCAGCCTTTGTGATTCACACCTGGAGACTCCTCAGCCTGGATATCTGGACTCCCAAGTTCAGCTTTTCCCACTACCCTGCTCCATGTAGACTGGATATTTGTGTCCTCCCAAAACTACATGTTGAAATCTCAGCCCCCGTGGTAATGATGGTAGGAGGTGGGCCTTCTGGAGGTGCCAAGGCCGTGGGGTGGAAGCTGTGACGTGATTAATGCCTTTCTAAGAGGGAGCCAGAGTAGGTTCCATGGTGTCTCCACCATGTGAGGACACAGTGAGAAAATGTCTAGAAAACCTAGAGCCAGGAGCTCAGCAGAGACTATAGGGCAACCAGCCAGAGTCTGACTCCAGCCTGCGGAACTGGAAGGAATGAGCTTCTGTAGTTTACTAGGCATTGTTAGTCTGTATTGTGTGTGGGGGTGGATAAGACCCTTGCCTGGCCTCTGATATGACAGGGCAAATAGGCCCAATAAGCACTAAGTATGTGGGAGTGGTCTTAGTCACTTTCCTGCCACTGGACTGCAAAACCCAACATCTACAACTTAAAGGGAAGAAGGTTTATTTTGACCCATGTTTTAGTCAGTGGCCTGCTGGTGCCCAGGCCATAATGGAAGGGTCTGGTATGGAACACCACTCATACCATGGCAGCTAGAAAGCAGATAGAGAAGGGAGGAACCGGTGACAAGAACACACACTTCCAGGTCACAACCCCAGGGACCCATCTCTTCCAACCAGACTCTACCTGCTGTGAGCACATTTAGCTATGAACTCACACATGAATCAGTCCACTTATGAGGATAGTACTTCTTATCCAAGAGCCTTCCAAAGCGCTACTTCTAAACCCTCGGGACTTTGGGGGACATTTTGGACCTAAACCATTAAAAATGAGATTAGGAACCCTAAGGGACAGCATTAGCATTTCTCTTATTATTATTATTAAATGACTATTGTTGTTATAATCATCATTATTTTCCTGGCCTCCTCTATACAAAGGTCACACCCTCTATGGCCCCAGTGTGACTCAATTTCTCCTTAGCCCACTCTGCTTGAACACATACTTCTCTCCCTTCTTCTTAATGAGGAAAATATAAGTTAATGAGCTTGCAAATGAGCATTGGGGCTGTTTCTGGGGAGATACTAGTGCTGGATGCACAGAGCCTTTGACGATAGTCTGTAATAGGGAAGATTAAAGGAAAGTGTGTGATCACTACAGCCATAAAGCCATAAATGGGGACTGTCCTTAAGACTGAACTTTTCCCCTCTCCAGCAGCTATTAACTATCTCCCAGGAAATTACTTGGAAGGAAGGTGTTAGCTTGGCTTTCATTTCAAGTGAACTGGCTCTTGAGCAGCCAGCCTTTCTGCAGAAAGCCGAGAAAGGCAGGTGGAGTGAGGTAGGACCCACAGCCCTGGTGGGGGCAGGCTGGGTCCTCCAGTTGTTCCTGTCATCCCTTCTGCAGAGACACCTTGCATTTCTAGGTCCTTTCTCTCTTTCAGAATGGGAATAATAAGAAAAGAAATGACTAAGATCTCTCCATGTTCTATAATCCTCAAAGACAAATCACAGCAGACATTGTACCCATTTTGCAGGCTGGAAAACTGAGATTCTGGCTTTAAAAACCAGGCCAAGATGGAAATCCAGGTTTGCAATCACTGTTCTATAGCCCGTTGTTCCTAAAAGACAGAAATGGTGCTATAACATGGGCCCAGGGACCAGTAGACAGACAATGGAATTACATTTGTGTGTCTTACATGGCTGCAGGCTCTACAGCCAAAGGGCTTGTGAGATGTAATTTAGGGCTCAGTTCAATTTAACAAATGTTAATGACATCTTGCCAAGTGCTGAGGGAAACAAGGAGATGGAATGAACCCAGCCTTGAAGGAGCTCTTGATTTAATCAGGGAGGTGCAAGACAGACGTGTCTTGGTAAACAATAGTCACACATTAGGTCCTGATGGGGCTGTGGGACGTGGTCTAGAGACTTTGGCTCAGCCTGGTATTTTGGACCTCTTTGTTTACCTCAGCTTTCTCAGAAAGCCTGGGCAAAGTGGAAGGGAAAGGAGAGAGGAGAGAACATGGCTGACACAAAGAGACTGTAAGAAGTAGAACAGTCAGACATTGACATGGCTGCCAGGTAAAGAAAGAGGAACAAGAAAACTGAGTTAATCAACCAGAGACAGGAGCTCAAGAGTGTATCGCTGGGAAGAGAAAGCAGAGACCTTTGCTTAGAACCCTAGGAAGACGTGAGAGTCTGGGGCCTGAGAGAAGGCAAGGGGATGGGGGGGCGGCGGGAGGGCTGAGCAAAGAGATCCCAATTTTAGGATCTCAGCCACACTCTTTCCCCTTCGTGCTCCTCAGCATCCAGGCAACAGTGCACCCCCTGTGTGATGGAAGACTTGAGGCTTACGTCCTGGGCTTGCTGAAGACCTGGACCCTCAGTGGACTCTGGGAAGCATGGAGGGCTGAGCATCTCCCTAGAGCAGGGTCCATCTGTGTTTTTCAGGCTACTCCCACCAGCCCTTAATTTGTGGAGCCATGTTTGAGCCCCAGGCAAGTAGAGGGGTGCTCCTGTACTGTGGACTAAGACCCACAGACCCAGAAAATTGGGGGGTCCTCTAAGAAACTCATTGTACCATCTTGTCACAGCACATCGAGTCTCCTCAAGCAGAAGCACTCAGTGTCCCATTGAGTCTTTGTGATCGACTCACACAAATGAGAAGACTTGCAAGGCTTTTCAGCCTCAGGAAGAAAGAGAAATCGGGATCCAGAAGGAATTAGTTATAGAGCACTGACTGAGTCAAAGACAATAAGGCTCAGAGGGAAAGGCAACAACAGAAAGAATGCCAAGGTTACGTGCCCAGCAGAACAACAGTGGCACCACTTTTAGCACATTACCAGGAGACTTTGGAGAAGTAGTATTATGCTGGGTAAAGTGCTCTTACAAATTATAAATTAGAGGGCAAAAATTTTAAATTTGGTATGCTATTGAAAGATAATGTCGAACAAAATAACAAAGAGGTAAAAAGTAAGAAATGATAGTAAAGATAGTGGTCAGCTCAGAAGTCCAATGCCCAAGTAATGACACTTTCTGGGAAAAAATAAGGATGAAAATGGAGGTAAGAGAAAGCCAGCTAAGAAGTAACTCAAGAAAATTGGCTCCCAGTTGAGTAAGTGCACATTAGTATGATATTGCAGGATATCAGGGGCAAGGAGAAGAACCCGAGGACTTCTGGGGAAACAAAAAATGGGAAAAACACATGATTAGGCATAATCATGACACCAGCCTTCTCAAAAATAGCACTGGATGCTATCAGGCTGAGTTTCTGAATATTTTACAGGAAAATAAATTTTAAAAGATGACTGTAGCCCCAGACAAATGTTAAGTCATTTGGATTACAGATAAAATCTTGGTTCAGGGTCACATCCATTTTTCGTTCCTCCCATTTCGAGGCAGCTCCTCACAAATGAAGCATGAATGGTGAAGGAGAGAGTCAAAGATTCTAGGTAACAGATGCCACGCACCTCAGGGTGATGGTGACGGAAACCTACTAAGGATGTCGGGAGAGTAATGCCTCCCTGCCCCTGGGAAGAAAACACTTGTGTTCAAATACACAGGGCAACACTCTTCTCTTCCAGAATGTCCAGCTGGGTCAGAGTGGGCATGCCCCCAAATTAAATAATTTGGTGATTATTAACGCCAGGAAAAACAAAAGGACATCTGAATAGAAATTAAATCAGAGCATGCCTGATCCAGCTATCATAGTCACTACAAGCACAGACATCAAGAACTGATCTTGGGGCTGGGAATTTAACTCACTGGTTCCAGCGCCTGTCTTGCAAGCACAAGAGCCAGAATTCGATCCCTGGTAACCACATACAATACTGGGAGTGGAGACTCACACCCAGCAGCGACCAGTACCACATACCACAGTGCTGGGCATGGTGGCTCACACCGGTAATCCCAGCATTCGGGAGGCAGAGGCAGGAGGATTGCTGTGATGTGAGTTGGAGGCTAAGCTCAGGGCCATCCTGAAATATAAAGCGAAACCCTGTCTCAAAAAAAAAGAGAAAAATAAGAACTGATCTTGAATTCAGATACTAAATGTTGACCTTGAGTGCCAACATCAGTTGTTGATGGGCTGTGCAGGGATGAGAAGTGACAGTATTCATGCAGTGTGAGAATCAAGAGAGCCCCATCCTCCCCCTCTGTTGTTTAAGGCCAACATACTCCATCTCAATGGAAAGATCTAGAAATAGCAGAAATATGGAGTTAAGTGCTAGAAGAAATAGCTACAAGTGAGGAGAGTGTTTTCTTGAGAAAATGGTAATGCTAAAGTCTTGAAGAGGCCAGTAAGCCACAATTTTCTTCCTCAGTCAAGTTCTAATCACTTGAGAATATAACACAGGAGTCAGCACAGAGAAAAACACCTTCATTGCTAATAAAGTCTGCACTGGAGGGGCTGCTTGGAGTGAGAGCCCACATGCTTTTGCTATACTGCCTTTTTGCTGGGCCTTGAGGGCAGCATGTCAGTGTGAGCTTGAAGCTGTTGGGCAAGACACTTCTCAGGTCACCTCCCTCACTGGCTCAAGAGAAGGAAGAACACAAGGTCAAATCGTTCTCCTCCTTATCCCACTGACCCCTCATGGAGTGATTTGGTCCTGGACCAATGGCTGTTGCCACCAGCCGGGGACTCAATTTTACCTTCTTGGTGCAGTGGGAAGGCCAGGAGTGTTTGAAGAAGAATCTTCCTCATGGAAACTGAAGAAATGAAATCTATTTGCTCAACCAAGAGCTGAAATCAAGGTGGATTTAAGCAAGAGGTATTAGTTTTCATTAAAAACTTCATAAAACTGTGTGCAGGTATTTCAATAAGAACAAGGATCAGTGTAGAGAAAATCACTAAAAATGAACTAAAATATAAGCTGATTCTAAGGATGATCAGGAATTGTTCAGGCCTTCCTTACAGAGATGCACCCAGCACAGAACTGTGAAACACATTGTCTGTTAGCTTTAGCATGCAAGTTACAGGATGTGCTGAGCTGTGGGGTTTGGGATAGGAATGGAGAGACCCAAGATGGACTATGAGGAGCTGGGACTAGATTGGGAAGGACACGGATTTCAGGATTTGCCAGTCCTTCCTCCAGCATCTGTGGGCATGAGGCAGTGAGGATACCCATGTACAGGTCTGGATTTTAGAAACATGATTTCCCAGCATTACAGAGAATCAAAGGTCCACAGATAGAAGGCAAGCAGACAAGTGAGGAGGCATGGGAATCCTCCAGGTGAGAAGATAATTTGTTCACAGCAGAAGCAGCAGGATCAGTCAATGATCACAGCTGTGCCAGAGTCTGGCAACTGCAGACGGTAGTTGGCCATCTTGAGCAGCATATGCTAATGGCAGCTTGGTGCCCAGGAGTGGATTTCCCCTCCATTGCACTGGCAGGAAGTGATTTTCTACCTGGTCAACACAGCCATAGTGAATCCAGATACACAATTCCTGGGTACTGGTCATGGTTGTTTAGATTTAATGAGACAGGGCACTAGCTCACTGTGGTTGCTAGAGGGTTTACTAATCGCATGAGAGTTTTAAGACCACAAGTAATCCCAGGAACAGTTGTGTAGAGAAAATAAAGCATATATGGAAAGACTCTGATGACAAAGTGGAGCTTCAGTCTGAATTCAAAGGATGAGTGTGGAGCAACACTGGGCAAAGAAGAAGTCGAGTATGCTGAGATAAGGTTAGAAAGTCAGTGTGTAAAACGACAAGCAACAAGGTCTCTGAAGAGTGGAACACGAGGAAAAGAGTGGAAATAAGCTGGTGAAATGAAAGAGGTTTGGAGTAAATTAGCAAGATCTGTAAGTGTCAAGATAAAAAGCTAAAAGACTAATGCTTAAGCAACAAGGACTCACTGAGAGACATGAGGCAGTGAAAGGATGTGGCCAGGTTTGGATTTTCTAACAGCCCAGGCCGTAGTGTGCAGTATTAATTGGAGACAACTGAGCCAGGACAGATGGAAACGTTCTAAGAAACTTTTAGCAGTCCAGATGAGGGATGGTTCTGGCCTAAATATCTGTCAGTAGCCTCGCCATGAGAGGAGGAGGTTGGCAGAGGTGATGGCAAGGGAAGATAAGTATCAAGCAGAAACAGGGTTGTATCAAGATGAAATCTGCAGTGCAAGTGGAGAATCACTGGGCCATCTGAGAGTTGAAAGGGTTGAGACAAAATTGTGCAAGAAAAAGAAGTGGATTTGTCAAGGTCAAATCTAGAATTAATGCAAGTGTTGATTTAGGAGACTGTGCCAGCTGAGCCACATTAAGAGAGCTTTCCATTTCTCCATTGCTAGGCAAGGAACCAAACTATTTTCTCATGTCCTCAAAGCCTCACAATGATTGGTGTGGGCCAGGTGCTGGGGGCTTATATTATTACTGTTTGATGTCTTTAATGGACAGAAAATCTAGCCCACATAGTGTCCCAAGACTTACAGCTTGGTCAGTTTTATTTCATTCCAGCTAGACAATGTGGCTTTTCTCAGCCTCACATTCTCTTAAATGTTAGAGAAAAGTAAACATTCTATTGGCCTGGGAGAAATCAGTAGTCAGAAGAAATCCACATATTTTCAAGGTTCCATGTGCCAGGCCATGGTTCTGAGCCTAAGTAGAACAATAATTTCTCCATATTATGTTATTTCTGGAAGCTGAAAAGGTCCCCAGTGTCCAGGAATGTACTTTTTAAAAGATTGATTCTTATAGAGAAAAAAAAGATGAAAGAACCAGGAAACATGCAAATATGTCACTGAAATTAATGTATTATCAGAGATTGTGTTATTAACTTATTGACTAGGAAGGCAGGGCAAAGAGAAAAATAGATTGAATATCCATTGTGAGCCCCAGAGATATTTCATCTACATCCAAGGAGGTGAGTATCCACGTCTCCATCTTATAAAAAAAAGTTAAGAAACAGGAAGTTTAAGTGACTTGCTCAACATCAAAACTACTGATCTGCAAAGTTGGAATTCACCCCAGGCATGCTTTGGGTATAGACATCTCAGGATAGAAATGCCCTAAAGATGCAAACCACAAGGAAGGAATGTCTTCGTGGAAGAGGCTGGAATGGGAAATGTTTTCAGAATGTAGACATGCTCCTTATTGTGAGCAATGTTCAAGAGCAGTTTGGGAAGTACGTGGAGTAGTACAAAGAGGTGCAGGCTATAAAACCTAGGAATCTTAGAGATTGAAAGAAATTATGTTGACCATTCACTTCTGGATCCTTTTAAATCTAAAGCCTTACCACAGCACAGTCAGAGCCAAGGCAGTGCCCCTCCCTCCTCCTTGTGCACTGGCTTGTAAAGATTTTGGGCAGCAGCTGCAGCCATTGAAACAGTGCTCATTTCCTTCTTTTGTGTGAGCTGCAATGGGAGCACAAAATGAGAGAGTGGGGGCGGGTCTGAAAGATGATTCACTGGGAAAGCAACTTCATAAATGGATTGGAATTAAGATACAAGATGCTTGAAGCCCTCCTACTCACTCATGGTTAATGCTGAAGTGCACTGGAGTCTTGGCTTTATTCACTTGCTTCTGATGGCTGCATTTATACGTTGTAAATCTACTGGGGAAAAGCAAGTTCAGAGTGACAGATGATGGTAATGCTTTTTCTAGTTAATGTGCTCAGAAACAGAGTATTCATGCCGTTTGGGCTCAGCAAATTCTCCTTGAATGTCTTGGGAAAACACAATGAGGTTCAGAACGCTGGACAGAGCCCCCCTCTGGGTAGGCTGCCCTGGTTTGAGGCCTGTGTCAGCACTGTGGACAGCGACGCTCTTGGTACAGGAGCCCGTTCCCCTGGAGTCCTTGATTTGAGCTCTTTCCTACTTTAATAGACTCCTGTCGTCGGAAGAGGCACTAAACAAGGGTGCTATGAGAGATCACTGGGAATAGTCTCCCAATTTTGGTTGCTCTGTACCCTGAGACTGGCTGGTGGAGATGCCAGGCTGGCTCTAACATGTTCTGTCCTGCTGAAATACACATTTGTCTTCTTTGACAGAGGGCTTCATTTTATAAAATAAAAGTCATAACTCCTTATATCTATTAAGCCTACTACAATGGAAAATACTCTTCACATCCTTCCTGCTGTCCGACTCTGACAGTAGCACTGGGAGATGGCAGAGCCCGCACTAATTGTGCAGATAAAAAAATGTGAGACCCACATTTCTCATCCAAGGTCACGCAGAGAATCCAGAGCAGAGCCCAAATCAGAATTCTGGCCTTACACACTACGCTTCTGCTCAGGAGGCCACAGGGGAAGGCAGTGGGACTGGCGGGAAAGCTGGTGTAAGACATCACTCCTAAGCTTTCTCAATGGGGAGTTTTGCATTAATAATAGAAAGCTGCCACCAGAGGTCTCTTTCTAAAACACAAATTCCATCATGTTACTCCTCTGGTTTAAAGCCCTTAAAGGGCTCCCTGTGGCCCACAGGATAAAGTAGAAAAATCCTAGTAAGATGTTCAAAGCCCTTTCAAGTCTGACCTCTACCTGCCTCTCCAGCACCAGCACTGGCACCTGACACTGCGTCTCAGCATCCCAGTTTCCACAGCAGGAGGTTAGCTCATGTGCCTCAAAATCTGCCCTGTGCTTAGAGTCTCCCTGCTTGGTCAGCTCTCCCACCCTGCTTGGGCTTCTGCCTTGGGTGGGTGATGAGCAGATTGTCTCTTAACCAAAATTTGCTGCCTGTGTGCCCCGCTCTTTGAAGTATTACCAAGCCAATGGGCAGAGTTTAACTTTCTACTCTGTGCTTTCACATGGTGTTATTTCTACTTCAATTATCACATGTATCGCACTATACTCTAATTATTTTTGGCACATGACTTTTTTCTAAACTAGCACCTCCAGGGCAGGGACTCCAACTGATTCATCTCTGTTTACCCTGCCAGTGCTGAGATGCAAATGTTCACAGGGAACGTTTGTGAAATGAGAGCTGGGACCAGGAAAAATACTTTACAAAGATAAAATTATAACAGAGAGCCCTGATCTTTAATGAGATGCCTCCAGAATGTCCAAGGAATGTGGAATCTGTGGGGCCAGTAAGAGAAGATCCAACTGTTGGTGGGAAGCATTGCCTGTAGGAATCCTCTACCTCACCCCAGTGGTCTGATTCAGGGCTGGTGTCCAGTCAAAATGGGGCTGTGACCTCCAATAGGGGTTCTGGTCATTCAGTCTTCTGCCCTGTTGCCCTCAGTTGGGGTAGGACTCTCTGGGCCACTTGTCCTATTGCTTGCTCTTGCCATGAGCATAGTCGATATTTGTGGTGAGTTTAAATCTTAGGTTATTATAGGTAAGAGTCATCCAATCATTCATGTACCTTTCTTGAACCTTGGCTGAAATATGCTCATAGTGCCAGGTATGGAGACTACTGAAATAAACAAAGAAGCCACAGCCTGTTCCTCTATGAAGAGCACCTCAAAGTGAGAACTTTGAGTGTCTACAACCACATGAGAAAGGGAGAGTGGGCAGCTGGCCACCCACGGGGTCAAGTCTAACTTAGAGTCATGGAAGTCCCCCATGCAAAACAACTGCTGTCACAGTCTGCACCCATCAATTCCTCATTCACAGAACAATCAACCATAGATTGAGAATATTTTAAAAATACATCTGTATTTTTACAGGTTATTTTACTTGCAGTAACTTTCTAAACAATACAGTATAACAATGATTTGCATAGCATTTGCACTGTATGTGGTATTATAAGTAATCCAGAGATGATTTAAAATATATAGGAGGCTGTGCACAGTGTCTATGCAAATGCTATGCCCTTTCATGTAAAGAACTCAGACATCCACAGGTTATTAGTATTTTCAGGGGTTCTGGGACCAGTTCCCACTGGAGACTGAAGAGTGGCTGTGCAGGCAGCAGCTCATGACTCGGTGTGGGCCTGGAGCAGGGAGGGGCAGATCACACTGCAGCTCTGGCTCATTGGGACACTTTCCTTGAGGACCTCTAGGTTTCTTTTGAGATGCAGCCTTTTAGATTTTCCTCTATGGCTCTTTCTTTTAGATTTTCACTCTATGGCTCTAACCAGACAGGAAGCCAGTCAAAGTCACCTCTTATTTTGAGGGGATTCTAAAAGAAACACTTAGCTAAGTGTCAGGATAGGGTACAGAAAATGGGGCCCCAGTCCCCACTACCTCATTAAACCCACCCCACTGCTGCTGGGGCCCAGTTCTAATTCCCATCACTTTAGGGATGTCACGCCTTAACGCCTTCATCGTGACTAGACTCAGCTGCTAACGGGTGTGTAATTTGAGGGATAATGCAAAATCTGTTAACAATTAGGGATCCGGGTGTGCTACCAGCTGAAAGAGTGGGTTGTACTAGAGTGCAAAGTTGGTCGCTCTACTGAGCCAAAGCACTTCTACTTCATGTACTGCAACTACTTGCACATTAAGGGTGGGTATGATGGTGCCATTGCGTATGTGTGGGGTTTGGCCCTTCCCAATATCCTCCCTCCACATATGACCCTCGCAAAGTCCTCATAAGTGGACAAGGCCTGTGTTATTACTGTGGACAATGCTACAGAGAGCCTTAGAAAGATAATGAGGCAGAGCTGAAGTGAAGGACCTGAGCAGGATGCTTTCTCTGAACTTGACATTTCAAGTTGCTGTGCTCTGAGACAAGATGTTACCAAGATGTTGTTTCGGAAGCCCGAATTTCTCCTAGACCGATACACATCTCCTTGGAACTGGCTATTTAATGGCTTCTCTAAGATGCTAGATTGTGTATTGAGCACAAGGACCCTGTCATTGTGTTTATCTCTGCATACGCGGCACACGGCTGGTATAGCAGCTACCCCCTAAGTATGAGGTGATGAATGGTCTATGGAATGGGAAACTCAGATTTCAGTGCTCTAGGCTGACACGTGGCCATGAGTGAAAGTAATGGAGAATGAGAGTCACCCTTTCTTCTCAGCTGACTCACACAAGTCGTATAACGTAGTGCTGGCCATGCTGCAACTGTTGGTGAATTTTAGCTCCTTTGAGCCTATAGCAGCCACACAAGGGAGACACTCCACACCTCATCTTCATGAACTCCCAGTTCTGTGACTTATCTTTTCAATTCTCCTTTACCTACTGTGTGCAGACCTGGAGATAAATGAGTCCTTGCCGCTGCCAGCCTGCCTGAGTCTCCTGTGAGAGATAAGCGGCATCTACCAGCACCCTCATTGCTCCGCCACTTGGCTTCCTCCGAAGAGCAACTGAACTGCAGAGATTTGAAGAAAAAAATAGGGATGAAGGAGAGAAAGCAGGGAGGGAGCTGAAGGCCATATCAGTTTTGCAAAAGAGGATGATTCAAGTAGAATGCGGTACTAATTTAAATCCCGAAATGACTGATGTATTTTCCATGGTGTTTTATTAATCAGCCTCAGATGGAGCACAATTTGCAAATTTCATGTGGCAGCTATTAAACATTTTCTCCTACGTAAGTAAATGAAAGGGATTTACTAATTCCAGCAGACACCTCATGAATTGGTAATGGAAGCAAGCGCCTAGACACAGGCGGACATCATGAAGTCGCTCAAAATGCAGGGCGGTGCTCCAATCCCAGCTAAATTGATTTAATCCCTCGCACGAGCTCTGAGCCCCACAGGGCTTGACAAATACTGATATGGTGGCAGAGGGCAGCAGTTGCTGGGGAGGAATCCAGGGAGAATGAGGACAGTCCTTGCTGGAGGCTGCATCCTCACAGGATGGAAGGAGCTCTGGCATGATGGTCTGAGACAGCTGGACACCAAGTTGGGTCCACTGCCTATGTCCATCCTGCCCCACTCTGCATCTGGGAGGGTCCCTTCCAGACAGAAGAGGTCAGGACTCTGGACACCATCTTTTCTTTTCTTTCTTTGCCTTTCTTTTCTTTTCTTCTCTCTCATCTTTTCCAAAATGATCTACACAAACCCATTCTTAGGGTTGTTTTGTCCAAATAACTCCACACCTTCTGAAGATTTGTTTAATTCAACAGTGATGATAATGTATCACACACACACATAAAAATTATTATTTCTGCATGGGAGGGGGACTTGGAAGCCCAAGACATACAGTGCATCCCCAGGGCCAACCCTTGGGCAGACCTGGAGAACATACTCCTGACTCTCCACAGGCAAGAGTCTCAACCACACCTGCTAATAGGCCCCTGGGAGTCTACCATGAACTTGGTACATGAGAGGCCCAGTTTTATGGCCAGTTGCCAGTTGTATCCTCCTTTGAGCTTCAAGTCACTTGTATATAAAAGGAGAGCCTTAGATGTGGATTCTCTCCAGCAGCAAGATCTTAAATAGCATTCATTTCTTCTCCACAAGGAGTATTTTCCAAAAAGGAAGGTGAAAGAATGCATGAGAGGACCTGAAGAGTGAGGCTGGAAGACTTTTGCAGCCCAGGTAGGAGGCTGCTCCCCTTGGACTCCCCACTGCCATGCACAGCACCCCCCCCCCGGTGACATGCGCTTTCTGTGCCCTCTTCTGGCCCCTTATCCTTGATTTGCTTCAATTCAATCAAACTCAGTCAAGTCCAGCTGAGACTTTGCAGCTGTGTATTCAGCATCTTCTTTGTGCCGGGCTCCAGGGATGTGATAGGGTCAAACAGACTCTGCTTCCCAGTCTCTGTACACACGCAGCAGGCAGCCAGGACACAGCAGCTGCTCCCTAAGCATGTGGAGATGAGCAGTGTAAGGAGCCAGAAACTCAGATTTCAGTCCAGAGCCAAAGCCATGACCTACCCCAGTTTCACCATCTGTAAACTAGGGATGTTGGATAAAAAGAGTCACAGAGGTCAGGTGCATTGTGAGTAACATGGAGGGGGGTCCTGCCTTCAACACCGCTGCCCTCTTCCCATACCCCTCCTCATGGTACACATCCATTTCCATTTCCATGGTTCCAATATAATGCCTTATAACATAAGGTATTCTTCGCTTTTCTCCCTGAACACTCCTACACAGGCTCTAATACCCCAATTGAGGATCACCTCACCACAGATCTTGTGTCCACTTCCTCCACTCTACTCTTATCTTCACTTCTAGCTCTCATAATGCACCTTACAGACTATCAGGGGAGCAAACATCATCTTTTTCAAGAGTCTAAGAATATAAGACAGTATTCACCCAGCTTCTAGCACTGGTAACTAAAGCAAATAGTAAACACAGCCCAGCCTCTAGCCAGATTAACATAAATCTTCATGGCGAAAGCCTCTTGACTTCAGTTCTTGTTATCCGATACAATGTGCTAGGTTTGCAACAGAAGTTACAAAGCCTTTCAAAAATCTCTTTTTTAAGATTGCAGTCTGAAAAGATCAAACAAGCATCAGAATCAGACTCATATACAACACAGTTGTCAGATGATCAGTCTGGGAATTTAAACCAATGACAATTAGCTCAATGAAGGCATTGATGGAAAAAAGTAAAACACACACAAGAAAGAGGAGTAGTAGAAGTTGAGAGATGGGAAGCTAAGGAAGAATGACAAGAAAATGCTAGAGTAACAGAAACGTCACAACAGAACCAGAAAGCCCCGCCAGGTTCACTGGCAGACTGCATACAGTCAAGGAAGGGAACCGTGAGCTGGAAATGGCTCAGTAGAAACTTTCCAAACCAAAACCAAAGAGGGAAAGAAATCAGACTAGAACATCAAGAACACCATCAAAGACATAACTGATCTGTCACAGGCCACCAGAAGGAGAAGAAGGAGACAGAGCAGGAGAAATATTTAAAGTAAGGATGATCAAGTTTCCCAAGTTAATGGCAGACGCAAAATTAGGCCAAGGAGCTTAGAAAATGTAGACAAGATAAATGCCACCATGGCAACCAGAGGGCATCCAGTGCAGATCCTCACACGTCTCTATACCTCATGGCCAGGACCTGCACACTGAATGGTCCCCAGAACTGCCCACCTGGACTCCACAGAAGTGGCTGGGCCTGGACCACTGCCTTGGAGGAAAGTCCCACAGTGCAGGTTGCAGAGACCCTGGTGGCAGCTGCAGAGACAGATGTTTGAATCTGGCCTGTATGATGTGAAAGCTTGGGCACTGAAGGACTTGCCTCAGCAGATGGAGGGCAGCTTTTCGATCTCTCTGAAGACCACAAAATAGGCAGGAGGAAGGGCCAATAAAAGCCAGGTCTCATCTCTGGCCACTCGGCTAAGGGACGCTGCCACCTGTTCCCCACAGCTGGACTCCCCACTTGACCCTGCTGTCCACTCAAGCTCACCTGGTGTGGCTCCTTGGGGAAGAGTCTGCCTTTCCTTCCCATGGTGCCCCTGGGATTATGAGCTCACACCCATCACTCAGGAAGCCAGAAAAGGTAGTGCAGGAGTTGCATTCGCCTTATTTTGGGAAGCAGTGTTTGCGTCCAGATCCACAGGGACTCATGGTCGACTGTCCCAAACTCTGGGAAGTGGTGCCCAGATGGATGTCCATCATGATATCCTCCCCACAGAAGGTCAGAGGAGGGAGACACATCCTCAGGTGACCTGAAGGCACCTGTGATCCAGAGGGATGTACACCCACATAAAAGCCAAGAAAATTGCAGTCCTAAAATTTATATTCAAGGGTGGCCCTGCCTCTTTGCTGAAACACAGGAATGCTGGCAGCCCACTGTCCATACAGTTCGGACTTGCAGCCCCGCTTATCTTGACTCCACAGTTGCTCAGGAGGAAGGTTCTCGTCCATCTCCCCCTAGCAGATGCAGATGTGGAGTGCCGGGAGGTCGTCATGGCTTGGCAAGTTTGCTCAGAGCTGTGGCAGGCTCTCTTTCTGTTTTATTTCCCCTTTCCCTTGGGGTGTAATTCTTTTTCCTGGAGCAATTGATCTGGGGCCAAATGGGAATCACCAGGAAGAAGATAGGCTCTGTTCCTCCGAGACACTGTTCATTATTTTATTGAACTTTGTTGGATAAAACATTTTGCACCAAAAGAGCTGTCTCTGCCAAATGCTATCCAGATTCATGCATTATTTACCAGCTAATACACAGAGGCAATGTACACAAACTAGCCTTCCTCCACAAATGCCCTCCACTTGGAGGCCCAAGAATGCTGCCAGCTGTACTCATACTGCACATACAGGTCATGCTCTGGCTCCACTGTCCACACCAACTCATGGCTTCTGTGGCCAGACATAGTGCACTGGGCAGTAAAGAAAGGACTTTTCTGTTACCAGTTGGTCCAGTTAGCATGAGGACAGAGTGAAGACCCTTATTATTTGCCATGTTAGCCCCAAGCACTCCCATGCCTATCTGAGCCACACTCCTCCAAGTCCATCCCTGAGTATTATCAGATCTCCCTACGTATCTTTCCTGCATTTCCAGGAAGGATACGACAGGTCTCTGGGGTGTCAGTCCTGGAGAAATTTTGCATTGCATTATTTATCAAAATAGTGGGCCCACCCTGCAAGATGTGTATTAAAGACGGACACAGGTGGGCAGACTACCAGCCGTCTTGTCCAGGAGGGGTTGTGGCTGATGGTCCTCGGGAGAGGCCTGGGCCAGAGGTGAGTGGGAGCCAGGGCCAGCGTTCTCAGCACCAGGAGAAGAGATGAACTTTCCAAAGTGGATCTCAGAATGGAGACAAACAGATCCGCAAAGTGACCACATCCCCAGCACATAAATGATCCAAGAATAAATGGACTGGACTCAGGACTCAGGGAAAATGGAAGCATCTCTGATAACAAGTCTTCCAAGGTTGCAGAAGGCACGTTTCTCATCTTAAGAATGTATATCAGAATGCCTGCCTCGTTCTCACTCTGACAAAGGCTGGGAGCGCGCACCATGAGGTTCTGGGGAGGCCAGCAGCATCATTCACAAGAGCCATTTCCATATGCTTCTGTGAGGACTCAATTCCCCTCACGACATCACGGGTGAATCTATTTACAGGAATCCATTTGTGCCTGCTGATGGGAGGTGCCACTGCTACACCATCCCTGGCCTCTGGCTCTCTGTCCCTCTCACTTCTACCATCCCCAAACTGCCACAAGCCAGCTCGTTTCCCCAATTCCTCAGGCCCTCTGCCCACCCTGTGCTGTCGCCTCTGTTGCTGCAGCACAGAAGCTCCCCTCCCAGGACAGCCTTTCCTGTGCTGCCTCCTGTACTCACTGAGGTCTCTGCTCAGCCCTGGGCTCTGTGGGGAGCCTTGGCACCCCTTTCTGGGACTCCTGCTCCCCTCCTCCAGGCCTGTCCTCGTGCTGTGTCCCCTTCACTCCCAGGGGAGAGCTGCATGTGGCTGAGGAAGCCCCTTCGCTCCTCCACTCTAGACCCTCCACACTGACTGCCCATGGCCGATCTCCTGTGTCCCAGCCAGCACTGACCAACTCCTTGCTCTGAGCCCTGTGGACAGGAAGGAATGAAACGCTGCCCTTGTCCTGAAATAGAGCTCCCCGCGGCCAAGCTGAACACTGGATAGGAGGGCCCAGTCCCACGGGCAGCTGACTGGTGGGCCTCTCTCAGCCTCCATATGCTGGACAACCATTCTTGCTCCCTGGTGTTGAGCATCAGGGAGGCACTGGGGGCACTGCCCTCCAGGAGCCTCACTGGCCTCAGGCAGAATGACATAAGGGTGGAAGATGTAGTCTCATCCTTTTTCTCCACCAAGCCACCCTGAGTCTCTCTTCAGTCCCCAGGTTTTCTTCCCTCTGCGACTTTGATGCCTCATGGTGACCCCGGCTGGGGTGTGGGAAGCCAGTCCAGACCAGGCTTCCCAGGTCAGCTCTGCTGCAGACCCCACTGGGAGTGAGTTATCCCTGACCCTGAGCTCCGTCCCAGAGCCGCCTCCTCACCCTGAGCCCTGTGGCCTCATCCCTCTCTACCCACCTCAGAGTCCCCGCTCTCGACTGTGGTGCCCTGGGCTTTGCCCTGTGTAGCTCCATCTGTAGGTACCTGCTGGCTCCCTTATTTCTGTTCCCATCAAAGCACTTAGTCATCACTTAGCAGGCAAAGGGGTTTTTATATAAATGGCCCCTTGCGTGGCTCCCCAGAATTCCCAAAGTGAGTATGTATCATGCACCCCATTTGTGATGAAGCACTTTGGGCAGTGTGTAAGGGGACTCTGGTGGCAGGGGGATGGCAGAGCTGATAGTGATGACAGTGCTGGGCAGCAGCTGCTGTGCCCATGGTCCCAGGCTGTGCAGCTCCAGCAAGCCCATATGTCAGCGTCGGAGACTTGCTGATGGAAGAGGTCATTTCAGGGGAGTAATGCCACAGACCACTTAACTCTCCTCCTCCAGCATCGAATCATCTCGTCAGGAGAGGCCTAGATGGAGAGCTGGCTAATTGTAAACAAATTCCCATCTTCTCTGCTCCCCGCCCTTCCTCCCCAAGACACGAGAACACACTCCGCCTTCTAGGCCCTGGAACCACAGGCAACAGATAATGACTTGTTGGAAAATACCAGGCAGCTAAGGCAGTGCTCCTGAATCAGAGGAATTAGACAAGGGCCCAGCTGGGGGCTGAGCGCAGAGGGAGCCTGCAATGTGCTGCACATCTGGATGCTCCAGCAGCTTCCTGCTTTCTGAGGCTGGCGAGAGGACGCGGGGGCTGAGGTTTCTCAGAGAATGGAAGGAGAATTCAGGGGACTAGCAGGCCTTCTGCAGGAGCCCCTCCATGGTTCTGAGCCCTGTTGCCTGCAGCTGAGAGGGCAACACCCTCTTATCACAATCCCCTTTGCTCATGCTTCTCATGACCTGAAGAGGGGCCTGCAAATGAGGGTCCCCTGTGCCGAGAAGGCCATGTGCCTTTGACGACTCTACGGAGAACACCATGGTGAGCCTGGGCTCTGGAGCAGAGACCTGCGCCGCCGGCCCTGCAGTCTGGCCTCCTGCCTCTCCTCGTGTCTGCACCTCAGCAGGCTCCACGCACCACATGCCTTGTGTCTCCTGTCCTGTGCTGGTGGTTGAGTGTTTCCTCAACATGCATATTTTGAGATTTTAACCCAAGTACCTCTAAATGTCAACTTCTTTTAAAATAGGGTCATTGAAGATATAATTAGTTAATTTAAGATGATATCATTTGGTGGAGGCTGATCTCAGATGATGGGTGTCCTCAAGAAAAGGAAAATTCTGAGGAGAGACATGCATTCAGGCACATGGAGACATGTGTCCAAGCCAAGGTGAGAGCCAGAGACAGGTCCTGCTTCACAGCCCTTGGGATCAGCCAGCCTGTGGCTCCCCCCTCTTCGCACCCTGACCTCTGACTCTCAGCCTCCAGAGCCTGGGAAACAGTGGTGTCTGGCGCTGGGCTGCCTGGTGTATGTCAATGTCTGCTGCAGTCTCAGGACACTTGCACATGTGGACATAGGCATTGTGCAGGACCCTGCTGGCCCTCAGGCACAGGCCTGGGACAACAGGAGTCCAGACAAAGTGGAGTGTGAGTGGAATGCTCCCTCTATTTTGGGCCATGCTGTCCACGTGGCCTATCTTGTGGTCCCAGTGGGGGAAAGCCAGCTGGACACAGGGCCAGGCAGCCCTGCACATCCCTCTCATTGCCACTGCTGTTGCCATGGTCCCAGCACTCTGGCTGCCCCCGATTTGGGAGGAAGATGCCTTCCAAAGCTTCCTTTCTGCATGCTCTTGAGCAAGGCAGCCAAGCCGGGAACTGCCAACTGACCAGAGAGATGACAGTCAGCCTCGGGAGTGTCGGAGGAGGAGGTTGGGAAAGGAGCAAGCTGCTGATGAGCTACACTGGTCTCGGGGAACATGGCTGGGGGCCAATAAGAAAATATTCTTGCTCTTATACAGGGAAGGGTCCCCGGAAATGGGATCCAAGTGGGACATAGAGGCGTGTGGCCATCTAGCTGTGAGTACTCCCCCAGAGTGCCCTCCATATGGAGATGCTAAGGGAACCTAGCTTGTCCACCTGAACTCTGGGTTGGGTCCTCCAAGGGTCCTGAGCACAGCTGGGAGGTAGAAGGATGGCTGAACCAGCACAGTCGGTGGTGCTGAGACTTAGGAGTGGGGAAAGATCTGCTGCATTACGTTTTGCAGAAACATCAGATGTATTTTTACATTGCAGAAAATATATTGTTTTGACTCTTCTATTGGCCAGATTGTAAGATACTCCATTGATTTAATAACAGCTTGTTGAGGGCAAAAGAGAAACACTAAGTTTAATATACACATAAAATTTTTTTACTGCAAGAACCTACATTCCAGCTCACGGCTTCCTCTGAGCAGCAGAATTGGCAACAGAACTAGGCTCTTCTCAGACCTGTCTAATCGCTGCCCGCTGTTCACAGGTGACAGATGACAGGTGACAGGTGATAGGTGGCTTGGGACTTGCATGTGGATGCCATGGAAGATTCTAGAGTTTATCAGAAGTCTCACATTTGGTTATATCTAAGTCCTCTTCCACCACTGAAACAGAAGTGCTGTGGACACACTCAGTGGCTGAGTGACAGTCCCTGAGGGCTCATGCAGCTGGAGGGCATGAGACTGCCTGCATCGACTGTCTACTGCAATGGGACAAACAAGCACAAAGTGGATTAAAACAACACAGGTTAGCGGAGCACAGTGGTATACATCTCTGAGCCTGAGGCAGGAGTATTGCAAGTTCAGACTCTATTTCCAAATAAACAAACAATAAATAAAGCCTGGAGATATAACTCAGTGTGGAGACCCTGCATTCAATTCATAGTCCCCCCTCAAAAAAAAAGAATAGTCAGCACAGATTTATTAAGTCACAACTTCCGCAGGTCAGAAATCCAGGTGTAGGACAGGTGAGTGCTCTTCTTCAGGGTCCACAGTTGTGAAGTAAGCCAGGCTGTGGCCTCATTTGGACTGTAGTCATAGTTAAATGATGCTTTGTGTTTGTCAAAACCCGCAGAAGTCCATAACCCTGAGAGAACACCATCTTTATGCCCATGGGGAAATACTTAGGTGTTTCTTGGGACAGAAGGGAAAGTGTGTCAAAACAATGAAACTGTGTTACAGAGGCACAAAGGGACGTGGGGAGGCAGGGGTCAGAGTTGACCTAAATCACCTCGCAAGTGGGTGGCACCTGCAAGAAAAGGGGGGAGGAACTTTGTGCTCAGCCAAGCAGGGCTTCCTGAAGGCAGTGGTTCCACAGCTGCGAAGCCACAGTGTCTCGTGCTGGAATTGGACAGTTGCTAGATGGATGGCAAGTGGTGGGAGTGTCAGAGAGGGATGTCAGAGTGAGCAAGGCGAGAGGGTAGAATGTGCAAACAAGGAGACAGCAAGGGACACGGGGGACTGGGCTGGCTGTGCCTGGTGCCGTGGATCAAAATGGAACAGCCCCCTGGTCAGGGCTTCCTCAGGAAGCATGGACTCCATGTGGCTTCGGGGCGAGCCTCTGGGCACAGAGAGCCATGTGTGCAGAGAGGGCCACACAGGGAAGGAAGCTTTTGGAAAAGAATACACCATGTTCACTGTCATCAGGAGCCAACAAATAACGCAGAAACTGTAGGCCTGCGAGGGGCACCTAGGTAACTAAAGCAGTCGAAGCACAGGGAGAATTTCTTTCTAAAATGCTAAGCGATAGGCTTTGTAGTTTTGCATTTGCCTGAGTTCCAGCCAGCCAAGTCCAGGGTCACCTCTGGTGACTAGAAAGCAGTATCAAGCTCTAACACAACACACACTGGCTGGGACGCCTCAGTGGATGGTTCTGGGACCACTCAGCCCAGGAGCAGGGAGGGGCCAGAGCACACTGCCTCACCAGACTCCTGCCAACCTCAGATCCCAACCTGTGCCCTGACACCAAGCCAGAACCTTGGTATCAGCTTAGGGACAGGATTTACTCCAAGGACAATGGCCAGAGCCTCTTCCCTCCTTCCTCCTTCCCACTCTTCTCAGAGATCCTTATTCATAATCTGCCAGCTCCACCCCTGGCCAACATCAGACTCATTGTGTACCAGCCACAGTGTGCCAATCTGCCAGTACCAACCTGAGAGCACTGTTGGTGACATAAAGCTCTGCATTATTCCACTCTATGGTCTAACATTGGACACAGTCTCTAGAGGGCAGGCACAGGGTGCAGAGCTGCCACACTGGGGCCAGCGCTGTCCCGCCAGGGCCAGCGCTGTCCCGCCAGACCCAGCCTAGACCTTCGCCACTATCACAGGAATGGTCTTGGAACTCAGCTGCTGGTGCGAGGGACAGAGCTCCCACCCGCCCGCACTGACTCTCCCAGACCACCATGGGCTTCACTTCCCCCCTCACCTACCAGAGCAAAATGAGGTGAGGGGAGGCCCTGCCAAGCAGAAAGAGGCCCAGGAAAGTGCTCAGGCCAAGAGAGTCCCAAGGAGAACAAATCCAAAGACAAGATGTCAGTAGAATGAGCCTCAGGGGGGACAGGGCCACGAAGCCTTGCCTCCATCCTCAGCTGCCTGCGATAGTGGCCTGAGGCATGGCTTTTAAAATTATTTTTAGTAGTAGAGATTTTGGAGAATCAGATGAGATATATGTACCCTTTGCAGAAAGATTCACACATGCAGTATTGCTTATGATCTTCAAGATTTCTAGGGCTCACGGGCCCCCTAAAACTCCAGAGTGTGAAGCCATACTCAAAACCTTTGCCTCAGCATGTGCCACTAACAGTAAAGAATAAATGATTCAAAAGATAAAATTAGATATCTACCTCATTGCAAACACAAAAATAATTTCCAGATGGATGAAAAACCTAAATGTGAGATGCAAAACTGTAAAATGTTTTTTTAAAAAGCACAAGAGAATGTTTTTATCACATCATGGTAGGGACAAGACAATAAACACGACAAACAGGAAAAGCTAAATGATGCAGTAGAGGAGTGGATGAGGGATAGCAGGGCACAGTGAGGAGAGCCAGGACATTCCAAGGAGAATGCTTGTCCACATGGGCAGTCAGAGAAAGCAAAACAACTCGCCATGAGTCTCCATTCGAACATCCATTACAAGTGCAGCTACGCTGACATCACCGAACGGCAGCCAGAATGTGGAGAGACGGGAACTCTCTCGCATGGACAGTGGGAGGGCCAACGGCCAGAAGCACTTTGGAGAACAATCTGGCAATTCCCGCAGAAGTCAGAATTACTGGTGGTCTCTAAACAGCCTGCGATTTCCCTTGCAGGCAGGTTCTCACAGCCATCTCTGCGTGCACTCTTGTCTTCAAGACTGTTCACTGGCTATTATTTGTAATAGGAAAAATGCCATCAAAAGGAAGGTCTCTGGCTGGGGACATGGATAAACATCAGTTTTCCAACAATGGAATACTCTAGTCAAAGCACATGAGTTAGATCTACATATATATCAGTATAGAGAAGTCTCTAAAACATACTACTGAGGGAAAGAAGAAAAGAACAAGTAACAAAAGCATATATGCAGGATGAGTCCATCTGTGCAATTAAAAAATTCACTAATCTTTTCTGCTCATGCAGGAACACTGAATTGGGGCAGCCTTTGCCTGTGGGGGTGGGTGAGGGCAGGGGTGGCCTCACTCCTGGTTGCAAACTTGGATACCTTTTGTCATTTCAAGAGAAATGGAAGATAAGTGGTTAACTGCTCACATCAGCTTCTTTGGGGGTAGTATTTATATAAATGTCAATTACATTATGTTTTGTACTTCTCTGCATGTTGAAAATATTTCACACTTAAAAATAAAATGGAAACAAAAGGTGAAACTCTGCTAGCTTGTTTAATTCCCCTGCTGAGCTGCATGACCAGCAAGGTTGGGACCCAGCAGCACCCAGAGGACTGGCTGGAAGTGAAATGGCCACAGGAGAGATGCTGGTCCTGGCAGGAGGTCCACCGAGGACCCATCAGGCCTTCGTCACCACAGATCCAGTCCTGGTCTGGGCCTGGGGCCAGAAAGAAGCAGAAAATGGGCCCAGGGCCATTTTACCCGGCTGTTTCCTGCCAACTCCACTTCCCAAGTTTGGATTCTTGTCTCTGCTCTTCACCCATTTTTTTTTTAAATTTCTGTGATCAGATTGTGGTGCGCATCCAGAAGGAAAGAGAGTACCTGAAAGTATATCGGGTAAGTGTCTCTGAGGACCTGTCACTTGAGTTGAGAGCTAGAAGGCTGAATTAAAAAGGGTTTGGTGATATCAGAGATGACAAAGGGGTTAATAGGAGGGGTTGGAGACAAGATAGGAGAAGGTACAGGCTGAGCCCTGGTCCTGATCACTGACTGAGTCCTAATCATTTGTACACTGAGCCCTGGCCACACACTGGGCCTTGACTCTAGGATCACATAAATCCTTGATTTAGGTTTCACATACTGAGCCTTCATTCTGATACAGACTGAGCCTTGCTCCTCATAGCAAACAAAACCTTGATCCTGGGTCATAGGGTGGGCCCTGATTTCTGGTCAGAGTTGCCCCTGATCCCTAACTAGAGTTAAGTCCTGTTCCCTAGCCACAAACTGAGACCCTATTTCTGGTCACAGAGTTATGCTGGATCTTTGGTCATAAGTTTTGTCCTGGGTCCTGGTCACATATGAGCCTGCTACAAAATGCTGGGTTTTTAGAGGGAAAGATCAGAAGATGACGAAAGCTGGCTGTGCAATGGAAAATTCCATCCTGGCCTGTCCCACAGTGCAGCCCCTGTTAGTGGGGTACATGAGTCATAGAGGAGGGTCAGGACATGAGGCAGCCACGGCTGCCTGCCTCCACAAAGCCACCATTTGGTCTGTGATGTGATGCTAATTGCTCTCAGTGGTGCCTGATGCTTTGTTAAAAAATTTTAGTGTTGATTTTATTGAAAAACAGAAATAGCACAACATATGCTCCTAGCATTTTCAGTGCTAACAACATTTTGGCTGGCCCCCTTTGCTGTCCCTCCAGAGACCCTATAGCAGCTGACAAGGAGCACATCTCAAGGAGTTGGTCACTATCACTTTACCCTGAGGGCGACCTACTGTCACAGCAGGAGGAAAGGCCTCCCAAGGGGTCCACACTCCTGTTCTTGGTGCCATGATGGTTCAGGGCGGAAGTGGTCTCTGAGAGCCTTAGGCTGGAGCCTTGCACTCCACTGTCTGTCTGGAAGTTGATATATGTGACAATGACTGCAGTGGCCTCAGGATTCTGCATCGAGGTTAGGAAGTGGGGACAAGGCAAGTGACACAGACAGGAGAGCAGGCAGACCTCACTGAGCCCCACCCAGAACCCCCAAGCCACAGAGAGAGCCAGAGCCACAGCCTAAGTCTCCTCTCTCCTGGTCCCTCCTCTTGTACACCAACCTTCTTCCAGAAGGGACTACTGAAGTCCTGTCCTTCAAATCCCTCTTCTGCCCAAATGTCCTTCAGTGCCATGCCTTGCCTCACACCCTTGCTGTTCAGTCTACTGTTGGTCCCCTGCACTAATGCCCAACATCCTGCCTCCTTCCTCCCAGGGCTCCCAGCCATGCTGCTAGATCCACACCTGCCTGAGCATGTGTGCCTCACACTGGGACTGAATTCACCCCTGCACATTCCGGAAGCCCCCAACTCAGCCACCCTCCCACTTCAGACCTCTGAGCTGCTCAGTGCCCCTCCCAGCTGCTGTGCCCCTGCCCCAAGTCTCTAGCATGTGCTGCTCCTGCAGGGAACACCCTTCCCTTCCTCATAAGGCTATTGAGCTGAAACACAACCCAAGGAGCCTGCGGAGACCCTGCTCATGTGAGGCACCTCCTTTAGCCTGACCTGCCGATTTCCACCGACTTCATGTGATTTTCTTCTACAGGCCGTGCCTGGCTCTCTCCCTCCTCCACTGAGGGCAGGGGTGATGCGAGTCTCTCCCCTCACACTCTGCCTACCACAGTGCTGGACAAAGAGTTAAGATCAGAAAGCCTTCTGTAAATGGGTGATTAAGTGAATGAGTGAAACTAGAGGACCAAGGCTAAAGGGTAAGGAACACTGGACAGAGGAACTACAGGCAGGAATCTCCGTCTCACAGTGGCTCTGTGTGTGTGTGTGTGTGTGTGTGTGTGTGTGTGTGTGTGTGTGTGTGTGTGTACCTTTCACAGGCACCACATGGCCCAGGTCAGACCTGTGAGACCTGACCTCACTCACACCTGGCTGTACAGTGCCCAGGACAGGTAGCTCAGGGAGACAGATGCTCTAAACCTCAGTGCTCCACCTGCAAAAAGGAAGCTGCACTCTTCACCCAGCACTGTCCCAACTGTCACAGCACCAGCGTGGATCCAAAGATGCAGGACAAGTGAATACTTCCATGACAGAGCTCCTGCCCTGCACCTTGCCCTTCTATGTCCTTCCCCTTATTCCAGTACCTGAGACCTGTGTGCCAGGTAAGTTCTCAGCACAGCACCAGTGTCCTGGTGACCTTCTTTTTGCATGCTGAGAACCTCGCCGCCCGTGCCTCCCTCGTGTGCAGCAGCCGGAAGCCCTGTGCTCCACGCTCCCTCTCCTCCGCCTCCCACTCTAGAAGGTGCTAATTCTGACAGGCCTGACAGCTGAGCTGGGAAAGCGAGCCTGCAAGGACCGTAAATATGCCAGGCTGCTCCCACCGCAGAGCTCAATCCTCCCCTCCTCTGGAGCCCACTTCCTAGGCCAGATGCGGCCATAAAACACCAGCCCCCTGAGAACGCAAGCAGGAATATTCCAACTCCATCATGTCCATGTGCATTGGCCTTTTTTTTGGGGGGGGACCTGGATGGTGAGGCTGGTCCAAGTCCACTTACAGGCCTGACCGCAGAGCTGTTTCCAGGCACATAGAGCTGCAGGAAAGGGGCAGGGCCAGGCCCACCTGAAAACAGATTCTGCACCCTCAGCACACACAACCAGTCTGCCCGCCTGGGAAACTGTGCACTGAACAAGGTGGAGCAGTAATTTGTAGCCAGTGAATGAGCCTGCAGAGTCCCACAGCTAGCTTCAGCCCAGGGAGAGATGGAAAGGGCTTATTTAATGGGAAACACCTGCTCTTCCATCTCTGCCTGGCCTGGGAGAGGGAATCAGAGAGGCTGCGAGTCAAGGTGCATTTTAAGTGGCCACTTCTAAGCAGGAACCATCCAAAATCTCTGCTCCAAAGATATGTCACCTGGAGGGGAAGCGCAGGAGGGGAGGGCCAAGGGTGCTGGTGAACCCTTTGGATGGTGAAGGCCTCTTTTGCTCAACAGGAGGCAACCTCCCCTGCTGAGTGAGGTCCTGACCACAGTATGGGGATCTGCCCAGCTGCAGGGCTGCACATCTGCAGGTCGAGTCCTGCCTCTGGGGCTGCTCCAGGGGGAGTTGGGACTTCCAGGACCACAAAGACCAGAGCTCAAGCTCAGCTGTGGCCCCGACTTCTGTTTGTCCTGCCAGGGGTGAGAAGGGAAACGATGACTGAAGGCTGACCCCTCTCAGACTGTGAGCGAGCACACTGAAGCCAGCTCCTCTTGCCAACACTCCAATCCCCAGACCTTTCCAGATGGGACCAGTTATGTGGACACATCCCACTTCTGCTCATGTTTCATTTTCCCTCTACATAGAGTGGCACTCAGAGGACTGGCGATGGCCTTCTTGGCAGAAATGATTCCACCCAAGGACAGAGTTATCACCAGCTTATGAGTTGAAGGGTGTATCCAGCCTATTGTGCTATCACCCTGCAGGATAGGTATGACTGGTCCCCATCTCCCTCGAAGCCAGTGTGGGATCAGCATGAGGGTTAGCGCCCCATGCTCCACCTCCCGTGTGTTAAAGCTTCCCAGGCTAGAAAGGATGGCCCTACTGGAAAACTGATCCCACTGGGGTCTGAGCAAGGCTGGCTGGAGCCTCCACTGCCATTCCTCACATGTGCCCAGGAATTCTCAGTGTCGTTGCAGCCCAGAATGGACCCCTCACCCTTCTGCAGCTTAGCCTCTCTTGATTAGCCTCCCAAGGGCAGGGACTGGAGAGGAGATGGTAACAGAAAGAAAATCCTGACTTGGATTTTTCTGCTTGGAAGGAGGACTGCTGAACAGGTTTCCTTCCTTTCCAGTGGGAAATAGAGACCGGGTCAGTAAGGATACACTGAATCTGACGACGTGATGATCAAGCAGGCTGAGTCCAGGGCAGTGGAGTCTGGGCATGTGGGCAGATTGTGGGGCAGGATACCAGGCTCATGGAGACTGGTCAGTAGGATGGAGCCCAAGATGGGGCCAGCAAAGTGTCCTCTTCACATAATAGGTGCCACAGGAAAAGAAGCCCCTCAGGGATGAGTTGAGAGAGGAAGCCTGAGGGCTATCATCCCCTAGGTGAATAAGCTCAGTGCCCAGTGACCAGCAGCATTCCAGGAAAAATATGGCGAGGAAAGATACAGGATACTCATAGCACAAGGCCAACTTCAGACAAACCTTGACATTATGGTCTTTCAACAGCAGGCCTGCAATCTTTGAATCCTTCCTATGTCATGCTGGGCTTCAACAGGCCCTCAAGTGGAGTCCAGCTCCTGCTTCCCTCCCTCCAGGAGACCCTTGGAGAAAAGACTCTTATTATGGTGTTGCTGAAGGATATAGAGAAGCCCTAAGGACATGGCCTCAGCTGCATCACCTCTCAGCTCTCTGCAGCCAGCATTCCACAGAGCTCAGCTCCTGCCAGAAGAATCAGTGATTGCTGGCTTGAACCAACATGTGCATGATTAATGCTGCACAAGGAATGAATGATGACTGTGTGAGATGAGAAAGGCTCAGGTACTTGGCCACCTCGCCAGTGCTGACACTTCCTGCTCAAGCCAAGACTCAAAAAACGGAACTCAGCTGCACCACCTTGGATGGTGCTCTTCCCAAGGAAAGACAGAGGCTCGTCTCCACAAACCTGGTCAGATCATAGCTGGGTGTGCGGGGATGTTATCACAGAGACTGTCCCTCTGCTGAAGGCTTTCCCTAGGGACGGTTTTGCCAGTCTGAAACTAGATCTACGAGAAGGTATCAGAAGAGACTGCCTGGGGGGGGGGGACTCAGGGGTCTTCACAGGAGGAGAATGTGTTGTGTCCATGTGAGGCTCAGAAGGCAAAGCCAGCTCTCCAGTCTCCAGTTTACTTGGGCTGGTTACTCAGTGTTCACACCTTGCTTTGCGAGCCCTGATCCTTCTCTAGATTCTGATCGCCCCCTAAGAGCAGCTGCTATTAGCTTCTCTTCCAAGCCTCAAATCACCAGTGCTCAGCAAAATTCCCCTCTGATTGAAGCAGCTGCACTCAGAAGCTGTGCGTCTGCCTCCGGAGCTCATCAAAGCCCCTCAAAGGAAAGATTAACAACAGCGGCCCATCAGCCGGGGCATTGTCGCCTCTGCCCGCTGGAGCCCAGCTCCTCCACTCAGGCCCCAGCAAAGACACAGAATTAGAGAATATGGCTCTTAGAAGCACAGACTCTAAGAAGCATGTGCTTTCAGGGGCACAGGATCATCCAATCTCCCCCCAAACCAGCTTAGGGAGTTAGAATTTTAAGGATGCATCCTTTGAGAAGCTTAGACTCTTAGAAGTCACCTGAAATTTTATTCTGATTAAGCTTGGGCTCAAATAAGTAAATCTAATCTTTGACACTGTCTTAGGAGCCCAGTATCTTAGCTTATTAAAAGCCCAGGATTTCAACATCTGTGAGCCACAGGAAATGAATCACAGGCAGCTCCGTACCATGCCTCTGCCACCAGCCCTTTCACTCAGTGCATAAGTCCTGGTGCCAGTGGCCCCTGGAACCCTTGCCTCTCTGCACAGGAAGATAGTGGCTAGGTTGTTGGTCCTAGAAGTCCCAAACTCTGCCCATCCCACTTTGAGGCCCAAGTCTAAATGGTCTCACCTTGACACCTATGTGGTTGACTGCATCAGCCCAGAGCAGGGCTCCGTATATGACCCCCTAGGCCTAAACTGCTTTCATGGTGGTCCCCAGAACCCCATTCAAACATTCTTTAGCCAGGAATCATAAGTTCCCAAGGAAGCCCAGAACCTCAAATAAGTCCCACCCACTCCCACTCTTGCATAGCCCCAGTGATGCATATGACACACCCACCATAGCCCCAGAGTCCAGTAACACAGAGGAGAGGATGGATCTATGTGCCAGTCTCATCTGGAGCTAGCCCTACCTGCAGTTACCACTTGCCCTCAGGTGGACCTGGTTTCCATGTACTTACTTCTCTGAGTCTATTTCTTCATCTGCAAAATGGGCCTGCTAGCCACTCCCTGGACAATCACGAGATGATAAAAGATCTAGCCCAGGCTAAACACTCAGCAGGGCTCTGAAAACAATAGATGCAGAAGGTGGGATGTGGGCTGCCTGGATGCCGTGGATCATTTGAATCATACTGTCCATCTGGGAGGCTGCGGAAGAATGGGCTGTGGTGGGGCTGGATGGGAGGACAGAGGTTTAGGACCCTGACTTTTCCTGTCCCTAGTTCCAGGAGGAGAGGCCACAGTGATCCCTGCACAGGGAATCCCTACCCCCAGAAACTGGATTCCACCATCTCCAAGGCTGCCTTCTTCCAAAAAAACAGCCCTTTGGTTCTGGAATCAGGACCTGAGTGGCTTTCTGAATGCTGAGGAGAGCAGGACAAAGTAAAAGGAGTCTGTCCTATCCTCAGCTAGAGGACGAGAGATGGCCAGCCTGCCTGTGGTCACCCCAGGAAGGCGACCCTTCATGCCTCAGCCAAGACAGGGGCCTGGTGTTGCTTATGCTTCATTAATAGGGCTTGACTGGAAAGGACAAGGCTCAAGGGCCAGGCTGGTTAGGCCTACAGATTCCTGTGCCAAATTACCATAATTTAAGTTTCAGAATGCCCTGAGGCACACTTGCGGTTCCTGTGATTCCCCCAATAACTCACTTCACTGTTTCACACAAGGGCTTGCAGTTGCATCATCAACACATGGTGAAGAGTCTGTGGACTCCATTTCTCAAAGTAAGACATGGGAACTTAGGAAGGTGAGCTCGGAGCCAGGGCGGGAGCCCAACGGACCGACCTAGTGCATGTCTTCTGCCAAGGGCCGCACTCAGCACCTCCCTGGGGAACCTTCCACCTGCCTGGCCACAAAGAGGTCTGGGACTCTCAGGCTTCAGGAGTCAGCTGGTGATCAGTTCCACCTACTAAGGGCTGGTCAGACTCTCAGCTACCTTTTGGAGGAATGATGAGGAATAAAATGAAAGCCACAGAGACAAATTTCAAGATAGAGAGGTGGGACTGGGAGGAGATCTACCTCTCTCGGAAGACTCAAAACTCTGTGGTTGGCCCACTTTTATTAGCCAGTGAGAAGTGCAGGGGGAAGGGTGGCACATGTGCCATGGAATAGCAACCATAGAGAATGGATGGATAAGCATTAAGTTAATGAGAAACCAGATTTTCTCTCTGCCCAAATGCCTGTATATAGACAACTGTCCTCAGCAGATGCTACCTTGCCTCGAGAGTGCCACATTATCAGTATTCCACCCATAGCCAGAGTGCGTGCAGTTCCCAATTCCTGAGGCAGGTAAGCACTGACCTGGAGACTGTGAGATCTGGGTTAGTTGCTTAGTTCCCAACATGGCCAACCAGCCATGCCCCTCATGGGCTTTGCAATTCCTTCCAGGCTGACCTTGAACTCTCTTCTGGTGTGTTTCCTGACAGATCAAGGGACAGGAAGCCACTTCTCCTTGGGCTAGTCAGGCAGTGCTTAGGAGAAAATGTGGGGCTGCCTAGCTTGCTAACAAGCAATGTCCTCTTTGAGGAGAGATGAAGGAGAGGTGAACCATAGAGATGATAATGTCAGGGGACACCTGGGCTCCTTCCCTGGCTTTGCCAGTGAAGACAGCTTTCTGTCTCCCTAAACCAAACACTCAGGAGAAGTGCTCTCCAAATCCCATGCTCCTCTGTGGTACTTCCTGATGAGAAGCCTCGGCCCAGAGGATCCTAGGCCCAGAGGAGAGGGGGCCTGGACTAGGATGATGGGATAGAGGAAGAAGGGCCTTTATTCCCATCAGCAGCTGTCCTGCCATTTCTGACATGCGGTCCTGGCCCAGAGATCTCTGGAACTGAGCCCAGCCTGGACTACAACAGGCACCTGGCCCTGCCCAGAGGAAGCCAGGCCACAGATGCGCCCAGTTGTACAGACAGGCAGCATGCAGCTCCACTTTGCTGCTGCTGAAAAACAGCTGTTAGTTGGGCAGGAGGCCTGTGCACATCATGCTCAGGAACACAGTGTTGTTCTCCTGCTAGGCCACTGCCCATTAGGGGCCCATTACTGCAAGCCATGTCCTGTGAGTCAGCCCCCTTAGGGGTGCTGCACTGAAATGAGCCATGCCGGCCACCGGCTGAGTCTGAGTCAGCCATAGTCAGATCTTGACTGGGCCAGGAATCTTCAGTGAGAGGGAGAAGAGAAAGGTGGGAGGCTGTGCTTTCCCCTGGCAACCTCTGCCTTGTCCTAGGGCAGGCTGAGCTGGCCTGTGGGGTCTTCTTGATGCATATACAGGACTGAGGCTCCTCCATGGGGAAGATAGCCCAGTGGCCCCAGGAAGAAGCCAAGACTGGGAGCAGTGGAGGAGCAATAGAGGGCTTCCTAACAGCTTCCACTTCGGTATTACTCCAACAGGCTCCTGGTGTCCCCATAGGTGTATGGAGTGGAGTGAGAGCAAAGCTCGGGGTGGGGATCACTGCTGTACCAGGAAGCTGGGCTCCTCACAGACCAGCTGAGAAATAAGCTGAGATTTGAGACATGTCTTTACTGGTCCCAAGGTCAAGGACCATGGGAAGGTGACCAAGAAACATCCGTTGAATAGCCCACTTGGCAGATACAGGGGTATCAGGACTTGGTCTTGTCACAAGGACAGGACTAGACTGCATCCAGGCCACATGCCGCCCACTGTTTACATGGGCAAGTCTCTCTGCTGCCCTGCACATCAGTTTCCCACTGTAAAACAGACAAGGTGGGCATGTACGGTGAGGGCCTTCCTACCTCTGTTCTCTATCCACCCCACACTCCAGTCACTGATGCCATGGTAGATATGACATCTCAGTGGCCAACGAGGAAGAATCTCCCCAGCTCTGGAATGCTGGCAAGATTGTCCCAAGCACTATGTTTCTAGCCATATGGCAGTGCTAGTCTTTTTTTTTTTTTAAGGTTTTTTGAGACAGGGTCTCGCTTTGTGGTTCAGGCTGGCCCTGAGCTCAGCCTCCAACTCACATCACAGCAATCCTCCTGCCTCTGCCTCCCGAGTGCTGGGATTACAGGCGTGAGCCACCATGCCCGGCACGTATGTGGTATTGGTTGCCACTGGAGTGAGTCTCCACACCTAGTATTGTTATGTGGTTACCGGAGATTGAACCCGGGTCCTTGCGCTTGCAAGACAGGTGCCGGAACCACTGAGCTATATCCCCGGCCAAGGCAGTGCTAGTCTTACCCTGAGCTCTCCCCAGGAGAAGTGTCCCTATTCTCCACCAGCTCCCCCTGAGCCTCAGAGGACAAGTACAGAAGAGGACAGGAAGCCTGAGGCTCTGTACTTCCTCTCTACCCTCTGCGTCCTTCTCTCCCAGTTTCTGGAAGGGCCCTTGCTGCTAGCTCAGACAGAGGGACAGTCACTGCTCAGAAAGCCTTTAGGACACTCCAGAGCCAGAGCCAGGCAGGGAGTCCTGCAGGCAAGACAGGATTGTGTCACCACTGACCCGGAGGCTAGCTGTACTCCTTCCTTCCTTCCTTCTTCCTTACTCCTTCCCACACCTCTGGCAAAGCCATGTCTCCTCAGGAGTTTAAAAAAAATTATCTCATTGCTCTAACACATCTTGAGAGACTAATGTAAGAATTGGGGGAGAGCCTTTCTCTTGGCTATAGCAGGTGAAGGGGAGGAGCAGGAAGAACCTCCAAGCCTCACACCTCCCAGCTCAGCTTACTAGGTTCCTTAGCCTGGTGAGCACTGGATCTGCCCCGCCCCAGCGTCACCTTCTGCAGGGAGCCACCCACACACTGGCCAGTGCTGCTCTGAGCTTCCTTCCCACAGGTGCAGACTGAGAATCTATCAGCCCCCCCGACTGTGACTGTGGGAGGGTGAGAGCCCAGGGAGAGGCCCAGTCCCACCTCTGACCTGCACAGTTGAGAGAGTGGAGTGGAAGGTTTCTGGGGCCTGAGAGGAGGGGGTGGAGGGGAGATCAATGGGCAGCCTACAAGTCACCACAGCTCAGCCTATCAGTCACTGCTACCACTTCATTGTCAACAATGCTACCCTTTAGCTGGTCTCTGCCTTGATTTCCCCACTTGTTGCTGTTTCCAGTCTCCCCTCTCATAGACAGTCCTGAGGCCCTGCTAGATCTTACCAGATCTACCACCACATGGGGCCTCCCTGGTTAACAAAAAAAAGACACAAGCCACCCAGCCAAATCTGAATTCCAGACAATGATTTCTTTTTTAGTATAGGTATATTATGTGAAGTAATCAGGGTAAACTTATACTAAAAATAATTATTCAGTATTTGGGTGACGTTCAAATTTGCCTGGGTTGGAGTAGTCTATGTGGATGCCTTGCCCGAGCTCAGCTGGGTGGACAGAGACTTTCTAAAGCCTCAACATGAGGTAGCCAGGACCACTGCATGCATGGAGACACAGGGTACCCACTTCCTCTGGTCTGTGTCCTGTCTCTGACCAGGGTCTGGGCCTGACCTGAATGAAGTCCCTGAGTCTGCCAGAGTGTGACAGGACAGGGCTGTCTCGACTGCCACCACACTGCCAACACTGCCAGCAGTGCTGGGTACCATTGCCAGGCCACAGATACTTGTCCCTGCCTGCTCTTTGTGTGCCCACTTCTTAGACCAGAAAACAGGCTTCTAGCACGTGGTGACTTGGGTTTGTGAACAGCAGAGGCAGGATATCTACTCAGCCCAAGCGTCCCCACTGGCTGCCTTTCCCCCCTCAACTCCTTCTCCTGAATGTAATCTGACAGGCCTCCCCACTCCCTGCTGGCCACAGCCTGCCCTCTGCCATGCTCACTCGGTGGTCTGCACCCTCAGCTTCCCTTTGAACCTCTGCTGGTCCTACTTTCTGCCCACATGGGCCTCACACAGAATGGCCTATCCTGCCCCTTGTCCTGGGCTGAGACCCTCCCTGGGACATGGGGCTCAGGGTTCCAGTAATCAGGTTCTGGGGAAGTCAGTCACTTCCTGACTTAGGGAAAGCTCTCCAGTAACCTGGGCAGTGGTGACATGGTGCTTAGAACGTGCCATCCGTAGGGACATAGCTCCAACGGTCTCTGCAGTGGCAAAGAGTTGGAGGAGAACGTGCATGCTGGCCCGGTTTGTGTTCAGTTTAACTCCCAACTATGAACAGAGCTTGGATAACAGTCTGAGCATGTTATTAAAGATCCAAGTGTGATAAACAAAACCTTGAAGCCATTAAAGTGTAGAAAAATATTTAATGACTTCAGGGTAAAGATGAGTTATAAAATCAGACAAAATGAAGAAATATGAAGAAAAATTAATCAATGAGAGTCTATCAAAATTTAAAACTTTTGTATAAAAAAGGACTAGAGACACGATTAAAAGATCAGTCACAAGTGAGACAGACTTTGCAATATATAGTAAATAACAGATCAATATCCAGAATGCATAAAGAATGTGCACAAATCAATATAGATACAGACAACTCAGTAAAGAAACAGTCAGAGAATATGAACGGTCAGTTCACCAAAGAGGCAACCTAAATCACAGATGTATGTTAAAACACTGTTATAGTTTATGTTTAGATGTCTCCTGAGAGCCATGTGCATAATGGTGGGGCTTTGCAAGGTGATTGCGTCGTGGGGGTTGATAGCTGATGTGCTCTCAGGACATGGGATTTGGTCAGAAGAGATGAGCCACTGAGGCAGGGTCTGGAAGGACTTATATCCCTCCCCAGCTCCCCCTCTTTCTCCGCTCCCCCATGACCTGAGCAGTTTTCTTCTGTCCAGGCCCTTTCACCATGTCTTCCTGTCTTGGAGCCGACCAACTATGGGCCATGAATGTGAGCCAAGATAAAGCTCTGGAAGCTCTCTTCTTTTAAGTTGGAGGTGTCAAGTATTGAGTTCCAGAAACAGGAAATGTGACTAAAATAAGCATACTCACAAGTACATGATAGTGATATCAGTATTCAGAAGCCAGGTACAGTGGTATGCGCCTGTAATCCAGCACTCTGGGAAGTCAAGGCAGGAGGATCAAAAGTTCAAGCCCAGCTTGGACAATTTAGTTAGACTGTCTCAAAATAAAAAATAAAAAAGGGCTATAGATATAGCTCAGTGCAAAGGTCTTGGGCTCAGTTTCTAGTAGTCTAGTAGTGCACACGCACACACACACACACACACACACACACACACACACACAGTAATTGAGGGACTATCACGGTACCCCTGTATAGATGGCACTACCCCAGCCAGCAGTCTGATACCCTGGAGCAGATGTCAGGTGTAGGATGTGAGACCAGAGGAGGAGGCCTTGGAGATCATCTAGTAGCATCAAATTGATCAAGAGCCTGATTCTGGTCCCTTGTGGGTTCCCTCCCTGGGTACTTCCTATCAGAAAGAAGATAGAAGGGGTGTGCACTATGGCCGAGGGCCAGCCCCAGGGTGGGTCTCTCAGACAGCTGCTGGCTGCTTGGCCCTGGACAGAGCACATCCCTTCTGTGGCCGCAGCTTCCCAAGCTGCAAAGTGGGCACTTTCCCTCCGAGCATGTTTGTATGAATTCTGTGGGCAGGTGTGCATAAAGTCATCGGAGCAGTACGTGGTACATGATAAGCCAGACAGCAGCCAGTCTTGTTTGAGACTATTTATGACAGAAAACACTGGGCATGAGCCAAAAACCCATCAGAAATGAACAGCTACTTGTGCGCTGAAATACTTCCATACGATGGACACACAGTAGCACTTACATCTACACAGACCTATACTGTCAACATGAATAGATCTTCAAAGTATAGTATTAAGTAAAGAGAGGATTTATAGAACATTACTTACACCACGATCCCATTTATGTAAATGTTTAAACACACAAGACAATTGAACATATTGTTTATAGTACTTATGAATAGGAAAGGTATAAAACATGGACTAATTGCTCCCTAGTTCATGACTGTTGGCTGGTTCCAGGAGGGCCTCCTCACAGGGGTGGCTGGATGCAGGCCCAAAGACAAACTTCCCTCTGGCTTTCTGGGTTTTAGTGTCATCCATAGTCTCCATTTTAGGCAAATCCCCTAAGAGATATCCACTCCTTTATAGGTAGGGGCACCAGCTGGGCCTGGCCCTTCCATCTTGGCCTCTGCCACTTCCTAGGCCAACACTGTCCCCTCACTCTGTTCTCTCAGTGTCCCTGCACTGCTGCTCCTCTCCCTGCAGGCTCATGCCCAAGGGTCTCTCATGTCTTGTCACCGTCTTTGTCACTGGGACAAAATGCCTGACATACAACCTGATGTCAAGGTTTACTTGGCTCACAGTCTGTAGAGGTTTCAGTCCACAGTCAGCAGGCTTCAAGGCAGGATGGCATGGTAGGGGCCTGGAGGAAGGAGGGTTGGTCATGGAAGAGTGGTGGGGAAGCAGGGAGAGCAAAGAGAAGAGTGCGAAAGGAGGATAAACCTCCCAGGCCCTGCTCCTGTGAGCAGCTTCCTAACAGCAAGTCAGCTATCAGCCCACATAATCCAATCATCTTTCAAAAACCCACTTGGGAGAGTGTGAGTCTCCGGGAAAACATCCAGACACAAGCCATAACATCACTGCTCAGGTCCCCTCCAGGGGCAGCCCTTCTGTAAGATATGCGTCCAGCCGCACTGTGATTCATGGAGCACTTTGCCAAGTTAGTTATTGGCCAGTTCACTGGTTTCTCCCCTGCACAGCCTGCCCAGGGGACTGCTATCCCTGAGGAGCTGGATGTCCCTGGGTTTCCACTGTAACCAGAAGCATGAGAGTCCCATGGAGTCAGAGACCCATTGCAAGGCCCCTGGTGGAGACCACACAGGGAGGAAGAAGGAATGGGAGCATGTGCTGGGTGGGAGGGCTACAGTGATGATATCAAGACTGAGCTGGCCATCTTGGCAGTGCTAATGTCTAGGTTGTCTAGTGACTTCCAGTGCTGAAAGGTAAAAATGAGGTTCAGGTGCCAGCCTCATCCTTCCCAGCCTGCCCCATCAGCAGGACTCATAGCCATTGCACGGACGGTGGCTGCTTTCCTGTTGCAGGAACAAACATGGCCGCCCTTCCCAAGCACATAGGAGCTCCTCTGAGTCCCTGGCTGAGGCTGAAACCTAGCATGCCTCCCCCCCCAGCCTCCTACTCCACAGCTCTGCAGGGGCTGCCAGTTCCGTCATCCTTGAGCCTCATGACCAGCCCTGTGCAGCCACTGCAGGCAGCAGCATCTTCCAGACCCACATAGCTTCCAAGTCCCCTCCCGTGGCACCAAGGGCATGTGCATGGGCTATGGCCTCCATGACCACTTCCTTCTATGTGGCTAAAAGAATCACAATGACACCAGGAGCAGGACAAAGACAGGTACAGGGACATAGAGCAGCGAGGACAGGCTGCAGAGGGACCACCGCCTGGGCTGGAGGTGAGGAGGCCACCTTTGTCAAGCTTCCTTAGAGGGCAAGAGACACTCCCTTGCAGCTTAGAAGCTACAATTATGTTCCCCTCAACTCTGCTGTGTTAGTGACAGGACTCAGGAAAAGCAATGTCTCTGATCTCACAGGTGTTTGGAGCCTTCAGATGGAGATGGGGACAGGAAGCACTGTATGGTACTCTGGGGTGTGGCCTCCACTCATGCACTATACCATGTGACAGCCCCACCGAGACCACCACATCCACTGCTCCGTCAGGTAAGATGTCAGCTCTTGTTACTGATCTTCATGGGGCCACAGTCAGGGGCAGGGAAGGATTCCCACCTGCACTGCACAGGGAGGGGAGGCCAGGTTTTTTTGGAGTCACTCTGATTTCTCCAGCCCCAGGGACGGCCTTGGGTCATGGTCATAGGCCACTGTGCCTGCTCAGTCTGCTCTTCTCCTTCCTCTCTGTGATATTCCACAGGGCTTTACACCACTGTGCTGTAGATGGCAAGTCGTATCCAGTAACTGCGTGTGTGTCTGTCTGTGGCTTGCACTCCCCTCTCGCTCCAGACTCAGTCCCCCCTCCCTCCTCGTCACAAGAACCCAGGCTTGGATCACGTCACACAGAGGAACTACCCCTCAAGGTGCCAGTATGTGACTATGAGTGACAGGTCACAAAGGAGCCACATTTGAATCACCCCTGCCAAGCACACCAAGCTATCACAGGGTACATCCGCAACTCAGTAGCCTTAGTCCTACAACAGAAGCTAGACAGCAGGGTCCCTGAAGCCATTTGCCTCTGTGTGTAGCCTCCACTGTGCCTGCTACAGGTATTTTGCTTCTTCGTGTTCATGTGCTTTGTACGTTTAAAACTCTGGCCTTGCGCACAGAATCTAGTCTGTCTCTGATCACTGGAGGATCATCTTTTAACTAGTAACTGGCCACAAGCTCACAGCCAGTATCAGGTCCCCAAACAGTTGGCAGCCATTCCTGAATTTCCCCTTGCAAATGCTCATGGTATTAAATACCCAGGCTCTGGCTCCAAACTTAAGTGAGTTGGGCACTGTGTGGGTAGTGACCCTGCACCGAGCCAGAGGTGGGGACAGGAGAATGATGATAATGAGAGGATGTGACAAACCACATCAAAGGACAGCACTGCTCCTGGGGTCCTCAGCCAGATCAAATGAGCAGTGCCTTCCCTAGACTTCTGGTCTCCAGTTAGCCTCCAGGGAAAGGGATGGCCTAACAGGAGTGAGCCAGGCTCAGTGCCACCTGCACCTCTAAAGAGGGGGATACACAGTTGAAATGAAACTTACACAGTGGCACAAAGGGATCAAATAGGGTCACAACAGCCAGCGCCCCACACCACCCTCATACTTTTCTATCCCTGCCTCTGAGAGGATGAGTACACGGAAGAGAACCGTGACACCCTGTATGAATCAGTGTGGCCCACTGGCACTTCTGGGGCTCAGCTGTGATGGCTGTGGTGACAGTAGCACAGCTCATCCTGTGGCAGCACTCACTAGAGTGGCCCTGTTCTGACAGCAACTCCAGGGGGGCTGTGACCTTTGCCTAGATTGGTATGCAGTCACCCTGGGGAATTCAGCTCAGTTGCCTCTCTGCTCCCAGACTTGAAGACTCCCCACCATGGCAGGCTCCCCCTCCCCTTCCCTCAACCCCAGACCCAGGGACACATCAGTGGCCCTAAGTCTCCCAGTCTCAAGAAGTTACTCGCTGGAATCCCACCCTTCATGTGTACTGTGCCTGAAGCTTGGACAGGCACTGCTCTGGTCCTGAGCTAATACCCCATTAAGGCAAATTTAGCAGTATGTGAAGAGGACCCAGGTAACGGCAGAACTATGGGAGGATTGGTACCAGAAAGGGAAGGGAGGGTCCGAAACTAATTAATAGACAAGGATTTCCACCCTATTCTTCCTCAACAGCACTTGTCACTGGTGCAATCCAAGTAGCTGCCCTCTCAGGAAATGAGCACTTCCTCCAGTGAAAAGCTGCCCTGAAAAAAACTGAGGAGCTGATAGACATCCAGAGATTTCTCAGTACCAGACACACACGTACAGTATCAACACTCACCTTCCTTTATCACCATCATGACTACCACCATTACTGCCTACTATCAGCCTGCCTACTGCTACCAGGCCTGAAAAGTTTCTGGTGGACATTACTAACAATGCACCCTCTAATACCCCTTAATACTAATCTCTATCAGAATCTTTTCAGGAGCAGGGAAAGTGTTTAATGATTTCCCTGCCCACACTATGAGGGTTTAGGGACTGCAGTAACCCAAAAACTATCCCTTGTAGACATAGACATACATTCATGAGCCTGCCATTGGTGGTGCCTGCTTAGATACGGCTGAGCATGCTACTGGAGATGGGTTCTGGCTGTATCATGGTGAGCAGTGAAGGCCCTCAAGATTGTGAATAGACACAAACCTCCTCCACAAAGTATTTAGCCATAGTTCTCTGCCCTTTGCTTTTGAAAGAGAAGGTGCTATCTCCCTCCTTCTTGGCCTGGAAGATGCTGAAAGAGCAGGTGTTGAAAAGGTAGTCTCCAAGGAAGTAAGAATAGGAGGCCAGACTGCAGGAAACACTGCTAGCTTATGTGACTCAAGCTCCAATAACTTACTCAGAGAGTGGGGGATCCAACCCACTGTTGCCTCAACTCCCATCTCTCTTGCCCTGGATATCGCATCCCCACCTCATGGATATTCTGATTCCTAGTGAGTCATACCTTAAGCCTCAGGACAGCCACAGTGACTCACCTTCCCATCACAACTTTCACTGACTCTTCATAAGAGGCCAACTCTTACTGCTACTTGCTCCATAAACATGTGATACTTACCATCAGTCAACAAAGGTTTGTTAAATAATCTAATGTCTTAGTCACTTCCCTGTCACTGGCACAAAATATCTAACACCTGACACTTAAAAGAGGGGAAAATTTTTGGCTGACAGTTCCTAGTGGGTTCAGTGCAAAGTCACCTGGCTCCAAGGCAAAAACACATGTAGAAGGGCAATGTGGAGGAAAGCTGCTCACCCCGTGGCCATCAGGAAACAGAGAGAAAACAGGAGAGGTTGAGACAAGAACATACCCTTCTACATCAGGCCCTCAAGTGACCCATCCTTCTGGCCAGGCTCCAACTTCACACATGAGACTTTGGGGGCAACATTTTAGATTTAAACAGAAACATCCTTCCCCTGATCCTGAAAAGGCTCATGTCCATCTCATTATGCAAAATGCATTTAGTCCACCACAAAGAACTGTCAAAGTCTTAACTGTCTCAACATTGCTGAAAAGTCCAAGTTCAAAGCTTTCTCTGAGACTAAAGGAAAACTCAGAGCTGTGAGCCTTGTGAAAATCAAAAAGAAAATTAAATACTTCCAATATGCAAGGCACAGAGTAAACATTCTCATTCCAAAAAGGGGGAATAAGAAGATAGAAAGGAACCAGACCAAAGCAAGACTGAAAGCTAGAAGCTTCAGAGTTACATATCACAGCTCCATGCCCACCATCCAGCACACATGGGTAAAAGGCAAGCCACTGTGGACTGAACCCTCTACAAACTGTGAGCTGAAATAAATCTTCCATCCTAAACTTTGGGTGTTCAGTATTTTGTCTCTGCAAAGCAAAAGTAATGAAAACAACTTCCTTAGGCAGGTGTCAATGAGCAAATATCATACAAACCCTTTTCTTAAGTGACATATATGTGGTTTTGTAATTTTGAGTCTCTGAAGGGGAGGTGTTGTTGATTTCTGAGGTGTCCTACAGTGACATTTTCTTGTCTTTGCACAAAGTACTTGGCTTCTTTTTAATATAGTAGTACCTCAGTTCACAAACAATGCATTCCGCAAGTCTGGAAAAGATGGCCACATTTGTATTTGAACAGAAAAGATGACCATGGTCATATTTACAACCCAATGCAGAGTTTGAAAACAAAAACAAAATTTTGCCAAAGGCTTCTGTTTGTTACCCAAATTGGTTGGAAACAAAAGAATTCATGAACCAAGATACCACTGCACTAATCTTTTTAGAAATCATGCTCTCCTTTGTCCAAACTTTATAAATGCTTCATTCCTGGTGAAACTGTAATCTTTTCAAATGTTTCTTCCTGGTTCTCATCATAGACCTGGATAAAAGCAGTCAGAAGCACCCATGCCCAGCGTGAATGTTGAGCTGCCTTGAAATTTTATTTACCAAGTTAATCTGTCTGCTATACTTAATCTATGTCTACTACTAAGTCTTAAGACATGGGTAAAATATAGAAAAATTTTCTATCAGAGTGTAACATACATGGCCTATGTCTGACTGCCAGAAGAATCCTTGTTCCCAACTGAAATATAGTAAGCCTGGTCTTTACTGCCCACATTCCTATAGTCTGCTTCTACAAACCTTTCCAACCTCCTCTTGCTAACCAGTTCTACAGACATCTAAACTACATGGTCAGATACAGTTACAACAACAACCTTACTCTCAGGACCAATATTATCTTAGTCACTTTTCCATTGATGAAACAAAATACCTAATACCCACAGCATGAAGGAGGAAAGGCAAATTGGCTCACAGATTCTAGTGTTTTGGGTCCAAAGTCAGCTGCCCCCAAGGCAGATGTGCATGGTGGAAGTACATGGTGGAGGAGGAGGAGAAAAAGGGAGGGGAAGGGAAAGAAAGAGAAGCGAGGGGGCCTAGGATAAAAACATGACCTTCCAAATCACACTTCTAAGGAGCTATCCCTTCTGACCAGGCCTTACCTTTCCTAAGCAGTTGTTTATATCTCTACCTCAAATACCTGGATCGTGGTGTTTCATTTTTTATTTTAGGTAAATAATAGTAGGGATCAATTCACAGAACAGGGCAGACATTAGGCCTGGTTTGGAACAATAACAGTGGCCAGTGGATCCAGGGCATCCCTGAGGTCAAGGATGGGAGTCCTTAGACCTACTGAAGCATATCTTCCTCAATTAGCCTCTCTCTCATGATCCCACCCAGTCAGCTCAGGCACTACTGTGGAGCAGGATCTGCGAAGCAGCATTATGTGCTCGCTTTACCCTGCTAATCATGGCAGAGACAGCAGGACCCAATGACCTTATTTCACTCCAAAATCCCATGTCAGTACTGTTGTGTGGCTCCATGACCCAGCCCTCTCTTTCTGGTGGGATAAAAGAGAAGGGATGAGACAGACATGTCACCACCACCCTGTGAAAGGACCTACTCCATATAGTTCAATATAATGGGTGCCTTTGTACATGTCCACACTATTCTCGTTTTTAAGTAACACCTTCCAACTGTGCCATCACCTTGGGAGCCAAATCTGAACTGACAGACCCTCTGGAAAGAGTGTCCCAGTCATTCATCTGCAATTCTCTATGAGACACTTGTAACTGAGAACAGCTGGGCAGTCTGGAAGCCTACTATCTCCCCATCAGGGAGGACCCTGTGCCGAAAATGGGATCAGATGCCCAGTTGTGCTCCTAGCCCGCACCTGCTACTGTGTGACCTTAGCAAGCCATCTGAGCCTCACTTGTAGTAAGAAGGATGTTTGGTCTCAGGCCATGTCAGCTATTAGGCAGCCATGGGATCAAGAAAAGGCTCCAGATGGTGCCACAACTTAAACAACACCAGCATTCTGTGAACATCTTCCGATAGACACACAAGTTTCAATAACTCCCATCCCAGTTGGCAGATTGGAGACCCTAGCTCCCCAGAGATGACATTAGCAGACTACATAACCTTTAAGGAATCAAGACCGTACCATTGTTGAAGTCTCCAGTACCATCTTGTGTCCTAGTGGGACTAGAGCAGCCAAGCCTGGTACAGGAATTGCCCCAGGACAGACATCCCCACTTCACAGAGGGAAACCTGTGCCAGCAGAGGGGGAGGGTTGAGGGATGCAGTAAGACTATAAGGCTTTCAGTCCAGCCCACAAAAATAGATGAGGTTGAGTCTGCAGGACTCGAGACCTCCCCTCCAAACTGGTTCTCCAGGTGGAACTTGCAGGCCAACCTTCCATGATGTGGGCTCAAACTGAACTTTCTTCCAGATCTGGAAAGAGTCCCAAGTATGCACTGTGACCCTTTGTCTTTGAAAGGGATCTAAACAAACACACATTCTCTTGGCTTCCTTCAAAATGAAATTGAGTTTTATATGTCAGCATTTGGCCAGGAAGGAAAAATAAATGCCATTGCAGGCCAAGTTGTCATGTCTATGTCGCAATCATTTACCAGAGATTAAATAGAGCAGTTAACATCGAGTGAAATAGATGAAGCCCAGGAAGAGATAAGACAACTGTGGCTTATCACAAGTAAAAGCAAGTATGGGTATCCACTTTATCACAGCAAGTAGGGGTATCCACTTTGCTCCTGGACACCTTGGTATGGCAGGACAAGAGAATCATTGTCTGTCTTGGCAGAGGGAGGAGCCTTGTGCACAGCTGCATGCCTCCAGTCCTGTCCTACACACTGCTTTGCAGCAACACCCAGCTAGTCCAGTGCTCCCCTCAACAGCTCCTCTGGCCCAGTGCATAGACAGGAAATGACACAGTGCTTCTCCTTTTGGGGAGGCATGGGCAGTGGTGTCTGCCTGCCTGAATACTGTGCCAGGTCTCTGGGCTTCTGCTTCCCCTTTCATTTCTGGTAGGGACCCCACTTGGTCACAGGAAGACATTTATCTGGGTCCACACTCTGAAATCTTTCTCTGGTCACCTCTAAAGATGATCTTCTCTGTCCTCTGGATGACACAGAGGGAATCCTGTGGATGCAAAGGTAGAGCTTGTATTTGGAAGGTTTTGTCACCAAATTCTCAGGCACAAATCCTGATCTAATGGCCCCTGTGCTGAGAGCCAATGAGCTTCGTCAATAGGATCAAGCTAAAGAAATGGCTAAGACACAGTTCTCCCCACTCTGTGGCCTTCTGTGTAACTCCAGTCTCCTGTAAGTGGGGTCCTCACCCCTTTGCCCTCACTGGCCTCTTACCAGGCCCAGTATATGCTCATCTCTTCACCTTTTGCTCACCCACAAGCAGGGTCAGCCTTAAAATGTATCTGTGACTCCATCCCCTGTCTTGGCTCCTGCCTCCCTGCAGATCCCTGATTCACTCCAACTCCCCAGGATCTATGCTCACACATTGGCTAGTGTGGCCAGGGCAGCCCTATCCCTGGAGTACAACTGCATTCATGGCACACTTAGGATGACTGGAGAAGAAAGAGGTAGGGGTATATGCATATCTGTATCCGACATGGCCTCTGGTGTTGGAGCCAGGCCTCTTGCCCTGTACCTCAGGCTGTCCAAGAGCAAACTCAGTCCAGATGCCCTCTGTGCATTCACTCTCATTTACTCTGCATTCTCCCCTTCACCGTCCTAAGGGCAGTGGTGCATACCACATGGCCTGGTGGCCCTATTAAAGGAAACTGTGTTTTGTACCATTGTGAGTTGGTCTTGTCAGCAGGCTGTGCCTCTGCTGGCTTTGATGACTTGTGTGGCCTCTCTGGGAGGGCTCTGCTGGCATGGAATCTGGCAGCCTCTGGTCAACAGCATAGGGTAGGGCTTTCTGTCCCACAGACCCAAATAGCCATAGAGCCTGGGCAGTGCCCTCCCCAGACACTCAGCTGAGCTCCAGCCCCATGACACCATGATTATGCTGGGGGATCTGGGTGAAGACTGTATCTCAGCCTACCTCACCCCTGGCCCCAGAGATAGGGTATGAATTCCTGGGAATTTGTCCACAGCAGAGGTACTGCCACAAGGGGCCACCATGGCTCTTGCCAGAAATGTGAAGATTGGCAAGAGGTCATGTCTGCTTTGGATTTCTCCATCTTAGGCAAGACAGAGCAGCAAGTAGACATCAGTGGCTTACGAGGTCCACCGTATGGAGGGGGCCTAGGCTAGGATGTGGCATACTCTATCTGTGGGTCAAGATCAGCTTTCAGGAGACAGGGAGGGAGCTCGTGGAAGAAACCAGCACTGGACGTGAAAACCTTGCACCATGGAGAATCCGAAGGACTGCCACATCCTGTGACAGAGGCAGAAAGCCCAGGGGTCAGGGCTGGTGAAGGGTGAGCAAGCTGCACCTGGGTCACTGGTAGGCAGCCTCAGAACAGCTATGGAGGGGCGGGTTTGCTGCCTGTGCATGTGGGGAATCTGGGCAGGCTGAGCTGAGAAGCTCCATTATCAAGGGCCCGGCTGTTTCCTCACCTGGGCCCTCTGCCTCTGGATCTCTGGGATGTGAGTGAGCTCTGGTCTATTGTAAGTTGAGCTATTGCAGAAACCATTCCTCTCCCTCTCTCCCTGGAGAAATTAAAGGTACAAAACTCATGGTTGTGATAGCCTTGGTTCCAACCAACTGGCTCAACAGAAAAAGGCCAAGAAGAAAAGGCTTACAAAGCCATTATGGGTTGGTAAGGCAGTGCACTGTGCCCAAGCCAACCAACACTCTGACAGTGTAACCTGTGTGAGGGCCAAAGCCACAGGCCTTCCCAGGTCGGCATCACCACCTGGGTGGACTTGGCCTGGCACCCTCCCTCTAGTCCCCTTTTGGCCATAAGGGGATAAAACTTCTGCCTACTGGGTATGGGAAAAATAGAAATAAAACATGGAAAAGCACTGGGTAAATATTCTATTTCCAGATGCCATTGTTAGAATAATTATACATATTTTAATAGGCTTTATTTTTCAGACCAGTTTTAGGTTTTTGGAAATGTGCACAAAGAACAAAATTCTGAAGGTGTTTTACAGATGGGTGAGCAGCAACTGACTTAGGAGACCAGGCAAATAGAACTCTGAGCCAGCAAGGGGGACAGCACTGTCACTGAGACCAACACAGCTGACCTGCAGGTTCAGGTGCTGCAGGAGACAGCAAGGAGCTGTGCCAGTTCTTGAGTAGCCACACACCTAGATTGTGTTTCCTCTTCTGAGGACAGAGTGGAGCATGGGATTACTTTTCTGTGCCCCAGGATCATAACAGCTTGCTCTCCAAAGAAGCATTTGTCCCAAAGCCAAGGCTTCAGGAGGAATCTGCAGGCAGCCAGCCTTATGTAGGGCTGGGAAGGGCTTCCTAGCAAAGGAGACCAGCAAGCTGGCCAAGGGCATTGCCCAAGGTCTAGCTCAGACTCTGAGCATCCCTCTAAATGTAGCAGCCACCTAGACGAGATCATCTACTGTGCACTCAGAGGGCTAAGACTATACAAGACAATGTCCTGGAGGAAGCAGAGTGAGACCAGAGGGTGGAGCCCCCTCCCTGTGGTGACAGGTGCACTCTGGGAGCAGGGAGATGGGAATGGGAAGTGCAAAAACACCGGCCAGGAGTAAAGCATTCAGGGAGCCAGGGAACAGGTAGCAGAAATGCGAATCCCATCGGTCACAGGTGGGGAAAGGTGGACCCTGGTCAGTCCAGAAGCTGACATCTTAATGAAAGAAGCTGAGTGCTGTGGCTCTTCAGGGGGCTGAGGCAGGAAAGTCACAAGTTCAAGATCAGCCTAGGCAACTTAGCAAGGTCTTGCCTCAAAGTAAAATTTAGAAATTTGAGAAAAAGTGAAAGAGAGAGAGAGA
>PVIR01001973.1:0-56466 GCA_004026965.1 Petromus typicus
CCCGCTGCTAACCTCAGTCCCTGGGCGCTCTTCCGGCGTGGGCCTGGAGACAAGTAAGCTCCAGACCCGGCGCAGATTCAGTGACACAGACTCGGTGCTGCAGTCGCCGTTTCCCGAGCCGCCCGCTGCTAACCTCAGTCCCTGGGCGCTCCTCCGGCGTGGGCCAACATTGCCATTTTAATAGCTAAACTGACTTTAGATGTTCATAGAGTGGAAATTCTGAAAATATTTTATCACACCTCCATATAAATTCAAAGCAAATAACACTGAAATTATCATATAAAAAATGAATCATAATAATCTCTTTTTTAAAAAGGCATCCAAAGGTTCATAGACAAAATTTTCAAAGTACACTCTCAAGCAAATACACCCTCAAAAGATAGCTACATAGTAAACTAGAGTTGAGAATATTTGTGTGTGTTCATCCAAGAAAATCTGTGGAATTTTCTGAATTTGGAGAATGTTTGGTCTGGTTTATAAGATCAAAAAGGATGGTTTTCCTGCAGGAAGAAACATCATGGCTGATTTGACAGGTGAGATTATAGCCCATATTTTTAGGAGAAAATCCCAGACCATTGTGTTTCTCAAGTTCAGGTTTTGCCCTCTGTGTAATTAACTAAGCCACTGTTGGCTTTAAGGGATGTAATGTGTGATGTGCCTGGAGAAAAAGAAGCATAAAGAGTACAGACATGTGTAGCCTTCAAAAATTTTGTGTCCTGAGTTGTCTTCTTAAAAGTACTATTTTTAAATTATAATTTTCTTGTCTCCTTCCTACCTATCTTTATTGATAATAGCATTGATGCTTTGTTGGAAAAATTAATTTAAATTATTTTAAAATAATTTAAGTTTTACCTTACATTGTTTTACTATAAAATTTATGGTTTTATTTTACATATCCTGATTGAATAAATTTTGGCCAAGTGTAAGTTGTTCCATTGTAATTGAATTAACACATCATAGAGAAGAAACATATACAGTACTTAAAAAAGGATACCCTCCAAGAAATGACAAAGATGATACACCCCCTGAAGTTTGCATTTATTTTTGAGGATAAAGTACAGTAAAAAACTTTTTTGAGCTATTTAAAGTGAGCAGAATCCCTTTTGCGACTTCTGAAGAAAAGAAAAAGAGGTACCAAGGAGAGGCTAATTGAAAGATATAAGCTTCCCACACCCAAAAATAAACTTAGATATTGAGATTTCTGCTTTTCATACTTCTTTAGATCAGTAAGAATAATAAAAGTACTTTGAAATGATAGCTCTATTTCATAAAATATTAAGGGATATTTCATAAACTGTGCCATTTCATTGCAGTCTGTGGGTGTCTGGGAAGAGGAATTGTTAACTCTCATTATTTGAGAGCTCTGGGCTTTGTTATATGTTGTTTTCTTGGCTTAGTGGAAAGTACTTAACGCTGTGATGTTATCCCTGTGATTATTGAAATTATTTTTCTCTTTATTCTTAAAATCACATCCATGCTCAACTGGTTCAGTGTGCTCTCCAGAGAGATTTATCACCCTGTCATTTTCAAAGTGTCATAGAGAATCTCTCAATGAGGTCAGTGGTGCAGCAGCCATTCAGGAACATAATTTCCACTATCAAAATGCACTTAAAGCATAATTTAAAATCCAAAGCAGTTAACAGTCATTGTTGGAAAAGCATGGAATATTGTTTTTAATGGTAAATATTCCAGATCTTAAAGGATTACCCCGTTTCTTCAGTAAAATTCTACACTGCATTAGCAAGTCACCCAGCACTGGAGATTGAAACAAGATAGTTTTGTTTTTAATCTGTATAGAAAGACTTCTTAAACTAAACTTATAAAAATTACTTTCTATAGCACTGTCAGAATACAAAAGGATACTTCTTTGACCAAGCAAAATAAATATGCATCACTGTCGCTGAATTCTTGGGTATTTGACTTGATAGGAGAATGTTAAAAATAAGAGAAATAGTCAAGGGGAGAAGAGGAGAAATTTAATATATGTAACTTTTACTCTATCTGTGAGCACACTGTAGAAGATATTTTGATTTATTACACTTCACATCATACCCTAGTTCTTCAACATTTTAAGTTAGACAGTTGATCTTTGCAATTAACTTTCTAGGGCAGTGGTGGTGAACATATGACATGTTTGTGACTGTGTTTTTTTTTTTAAGACAAAAGATGTTAATGTGGAGTTGTTTTGTTTGTTGTTGTTGTTGTTTTTGTTTTGTAAATTGAAATTTCATTATCAAGTTTCATTGCCAGCTGGCTGGCACTCGGGGATGAGTCAGTAGGTTTGGGGCTGCAGTGTGCCAATGGGTCTCTGAAAGGTTCGTTGTCATGGTTCCAAGTCTTAACGTTACTAATGGGAATCACTCAACATCTTCATCTAAGCCATTGGAAGAAATGAGACCATGCAGTTCTCCTGATAATGGAAATCACTAATGAGAAGTCTAATACATTTTACAGAAATGTCATTTTTTCATTTCCCAGTGTCTGATAGAAAACAAAATCTGAAAGTCAGCACAAACGAGGGGCTGTCAAACCCAAATGGACTTTCAAGCTCCCCCATCGCCTCTGACAAAGGACAGCAGAAAACAGCACAGGCACAGTTATTCTTCGGCAGCTTTAGCCCTGTGTCACTCATTGCACTTGCAATTATTCCCTTTAGTAATGAGCAGTAGAGGAAGTCAGAGACAGCCGAACTGATAATACATACTGCGAGGAGAACTCAGTGGACACTTTTAAGGAATTTTATATTACCCTCGAATTTTTTTATCAAAAAAACCTGCTAAATTAAGGATTAACTCAGGAAGTGACAGGAGTCAGAAATGTTTTTTCTACTGTTTGTTGAAAAGCAAAAAATAGTATCCTAACAGTTTGTGAAACTACAAGAGAACCGGTGTCATATATGTACAATATACACTATGTTTAAAAAAAAAATTCTGACGATTTACACAAACCTATCTCCATTCATATAAACCCACACGCCTGGATGCCAGTCCTACAAAGTTGTACACAAAATCAACAGATCTTTGAATGGAACTATTTAGTGTAACATACTGAATTCTAGGGCGATGGGAGAGAGAGGACGGAACGGAGGTGAAAGAGGTCAAGATGCAGTGTGTAGTGACATCTCACGTCAAGAACTTAATTCTCCCCATGGTTCTGGTCTCAAACTGAGTTGAACAAGAATATAATCTAATTTATCTAAAAGATCAGTACTGAAACTATAGTTTGAATTTGATTAAGTTCTCATTCGATTTAGTTTGTGACCAGAATCATGGAAAGAATTAAGTTTGTGAACCAAGGTGCCGTGTATGTACCAATTCCTCACTATTAGTGTATGTTTGTGTACCACAGACATATCTTAATAAAGTTTTTTAAATCATTCCATTAAAATAACCTTAGTTTCTGGAGCTGGAAATTTAGCTCAGTGGTTCCGGCATGTCTTACAAGAGCAAGGACTCAGGTTTGATCTCTAGGAACCATATACAACAATATCAGGCATGGAGACACATCCACCAGCAATCAGCACTACATAACATAGTGCCAGGTGTGGGAGACAGAGGCAGGAAGATTGCTCTGAGTTCGAGGCTCATCTGGACTACAAGGTGTGTTTGAGATCAGCCTGAAGTATAAAGTGAGACTCTGTCTAAAAAAAAATCATAATTTCTAAATCTTTATTTATCAATTTATTGAGAAATTTTAGTTGACAGATTTACCTACCAATTATTTAGAATATAAAAATGAATTGGCACAGTTCCTGAACCATGCAATATTAGTGGAGAGTAATTTATTAACTTAAACCCTATTATTTATTTATTTATTTATTTAGCCATGTCAGAAATCAATCTCAGGACACTGTGATTGCTAGTCAGGTGGCAGCAGGATTGAGCTAAATCCCCAGCCCAGACCTTGTTTATAATGACACTGTTTTTTAGTTCATTATCTTCTGGAGAGGTAACTTTTGTAAATGCTGTGTACTTCATATATATCCTCATTTTAACATAGCAACATGCACCATAAGAATACCATAAAGATTTCTAGGAAAAATGAAGTATATCATAATTTAACTGATTGTCCTGTATTTTACTTCCTGATATGGCAGTCTGTCGCTAAAATTCCAACTACTTCCAGTGATTATTAGAACTAGTAATTAAATTCAAGACTCAAAAACACAATGAAAGGAAGGAATAGCCCTCCTGTGACAGCTGAGAAATACTAAATATCTAATGCTGAGAAACACACAAACTAAAAGTAGCTTATTACTCTATTTTAACATAATTTGAGTCTTATTCAACTCTCACATACCCTGGCTAGCAAATAATTTGGTTTAAAAAGAAATTTTTCATTTCCTCTCATTTTGCTACTACCTTCTGACTTCTATCATAATGATCTTAATGATCAACACTTGAGCTTAATATAAACTATTGTGAATATAAATCTTGGTTTCCCTCTTTAATTATGAAAATTGTGACCATTTTGTAGCTGTCCTTGCACAGACAGAAATATTCAATGTTTTAATTAGGCTTACTTTACTTAAGTGTTAAAAGAAGCAACAGGCCCATGATTGCCTGGGCACTAATAGTACATAATATAGCCAGTTGCAAACAGCAGCCTAATTTGTTGATTTCAAGTGAAGTGTAATTATATTGCTTCATTTGCTGAGCAAATCATACTCGAGTTTCTCTAAATCAGCCTGATTGTGTAATGAAGAGCTAATTACAAACAGCAGTGTTCTTGCAGTAAATTTATTGTGAGTGCTAATGCCAGGTTGGCTCCACTGTGACAATGGCTCATTAGTGCATTAACAAAAGCGACTGTGGGAACAGGCCCAGTGCTGTGCTACAGCTCTCTTGGTTCTGAAGCTGCCATGATTACATCCTTCAACATATAATTACTAAGAAAATAGTGTTTGATTTAGGTTTTGGCAAATTTTTAAAAAGAACTAAAAGACATTTTTAGAGCAAAATAACATGGTTTGGAAAGCCTTCTTTTGAGGCTTACTGTTGCTTCATTACACCAGGTGTGCCCTCTAAACCTAATTTACCAAGAGGCTCTTTCAGATGCTGTTCCATTCTTGATATGAACTCAGACACTTCATCTTTGTCCATACAGAAGCTATGATACATATGTTTATATAGGAAAGGAAGATTTATTTACAGGAAGGAATGATGTAATCACACTCATTTATATACATACATGATGATGGAATTACAGTTATATACACTCATGTGCACGTGCGCGCGCTCACACACACACACACACACACACACACACACACATCCTTTGCAGGTTTTGCTAGGCAAACCAAACAGGTCAGAGGTTATGGGAAGCTCCACATTACCTATTGTGCTTATGTCTAGATAGGGTTTTTGATCTAATGAGATAAAAATCCTTATGCTTTGTATTTTGAAACCACTTCCAACCTTGTACAGCTAGATTTGATAATTAGCCTATTGAGCTCAGCTTGGGCTCTTAGATGGCGATCATGTAAGGCCTTGCACAGCCTTGATTTCCTCACTTTGGCGGGACCCATGCTTTTTGCCCACTAATTTCTTTCTTTTGGTGCTTTGTTGGATGATCACATAATCTTCTCTCTGTGTGCTTACTCTCACATGGAGATTTAAAGCAGAGAATTTTCCAGCAGTTGACTACACCAATGACTCTCCCGTAAGATAATCAGAGAAAAGTCTTTGTTCAAAGATATTGAGAGTATACCATTGTCTATGACTAATAACTTATCTCTATTCTCAAAAGACTTTCACTTATATTTTCTAGACTAATCTTAATGAATAAATCTAAATTTAATCTTGTTAGTCACCAGATATGTTGATTCTTTCCTAATAAAGTAAATCATTAGTAAGTTGGCAGGCAAAGTTTAAATGTAGGCTAGTTGGTATAATTTTTATGTTTTATTTATATATTAATAAGGGTACATTTGGGGATGCTTGGGAAGAATCATATAGTTTTTAAAAAGTAAAAATTAAGTGAGTTTGTATTTAAGTAGATAAATCCCAGGAGGAAAAATATATATGCACATGAAAACTGCAAAATTTAGATAAAACATGAAAAAATGATGGCTGTACTGCACACTAAAATGATTTTCCATTTTACCTTAGTCATTAAAGACTTAACTGCATTAACAACCCAAAATATTATCTAAGATAAAATAAGACAAGTTTAATAAAATATCAGATAACTATTTTGCTATTTTTGCTAAGTTTTAATTTTAAAGTTTTCTTTTTAAAATTTTAATTAAAACGTTAGAAAGTTCTATAAAGAAACCTAGATATGAGTAGGTAATTTTAGATATGTCTTCATAACTATCTAATGACTGAGTAGAATTAGCAATATTTATTGTCTGTAGTGCTCTGCTGAAGTATATATGACATTGAGTTTGACATTTATTAGGACCTCTACCCAATTTTACATCCTAAGTAAATACTATATATATGTATATATATATATATATATATGCATATATATAATATATATAACTATATTTTAAAATTTTACATCAATGAAAAATATATCTTTGTTGTCCTATTCAAATTTTAAAAGCTTATGTTTCTAAGGGTTTATGACAACCATATGTTGAGTAACGTTTATATTATGTGGATTAACATACATTTAGTTTATCACGCCCTGTATCTCTTCTCAATAATTATAGCAATCTTCTGATATTTATCAGAATATATTTCTACAAAACATTTTCAATTACTTGATTTTAGTTTGATTTTTGTTTCAGCAATATTATAGGGCTTTAAAGATTTTTGTAGTTCATCTAAAGTACACACCTTTAATTCTACAATTGTTGTTCTTATTTTTTAATCATACTTTATGATATCCTCCATGATGCACTAAGCTTCCAATTCATATTTATGCTTTTAATCATCCACTTAATTTTCATGCTTATGTTTACTTATCATATTATCCAATATGAATTTTATAAAATGAATGAACTGAGAAAGTCTGAACAGAGCAACTGAGTGGATGACAATAGAATAATACTCAATGCTTTGGGCTACATAGAAAAAGCACTTATTCAAAAATTATAGCAATGAAATAAGCCAAACTAAATGATGAAAATCTCATGAAGATGCAAAGTTATTCAAGCATGTAACAGATTCTATGGTAATAATGCCACAAATTTATATTAATGTCTACTATGTGTGAAAGCACCATTTCTTTCAGACATTACTGCCATTTCATATACCAGAGCTTCACTGTCATGATTTATGTAGAATCTATTTAAAGAACTCCTTGTAAGATATTGAACTGTATTTTGGAAAAAGTGATCAATCACTGTATAATGAATTCGCTTTTGCATTATGTCTATACAACGAAACATAAAATGAATATGTGCTTTATTTGATAGTTTAATCACAAGGACTGAATGATTATACTGGGCTATACTAGAGTCTAATGTAACCATATCCATCATTAAACATATACCACATATTATTCTATGAATAACTAACCTCATTAAAATGAAAATGGAACTGAATGTTTACCTATTTGTATATAACAATACAAGTACCTTATGGTTTACAAGCACAGGTAGTCTAAGAATATGATCTTTTCTTCAAGGTTAATGTATAAAATACATGCTCATGTCTTCAATCTAACAGCAACGATTTGGCATTCTATTATTTTTCCAGAGAATTCTTGAAAGATTTATTGTAGCTGTGGAAAATATATAAGAAATTGAGTTGGGAAACCAACTTATGCTGCCAACTCAACTTTTTCTCTAGGATTTGTACTCATCTACTCACAGTATTGAAGGATACAAGTTATATACTCTCATAAGAAAATTTCTCAGACATCTTTATTTTACTTGAAATTTAAATGTAAAAGTCTATGGTAAAATATGATTCATGTAGATATTGGAAATATATTACATTAATAAAAATCTATGGAATAAGAACTATCATTTCACTATTCTATGATTTTTTATTCAAAATAGAAGTATTTAAACTACAATTTTTATATCTGGATCTACACTTGTATAAATATAACATGGCACAGCATCAAATTATAGGGAATGAAAAAGGTCTGTGTTTAGTATTTTGATTAAATCTCACCCAAACTTAGCTTGCAACAAAAGAATTTTAAAATATGCATAGCTGTGTTCAAGAAGATGTACTTTATCACATACTCATCTGTGTGATATTATATATAGTATGAAAATAAATTAATTATGCATTAAAATTAATGCACTCCTCCACAACTTTCTTCAACATCTCATTTTTTTTCTTTTTTTAATGATCTTTATTGGTACATTACAAATACACATCATAATTGCAATCAACATTAAGAGTTTGTACCAGAATATGACATGACTTGATTCTAATTTTTTTCCATTTTCCCCCCGCCATGCATCCCCCTGCCCCCTATATACATAATCTTTGTTTTCTTTTTTCTTTATTAGTACCACATTCATTTTACCCTCATTGTTTACCCTTATACTCTTTCCTTTTAAATATTTTCTACTTCACAATATCAAGTATACATACTACAACTCATTTACAACTTCATATTCTCATATCAGAGAAAAGATATGATATTTACACATCTGTAACCTGCTTATTTTGCTTATGAGAATGTCCTCAAGGTACATCCATGAATGACTCAATCTTATCATTTTTAGTGGCAGAGTAATACTCCATTCTATAAAAGAACCACATCTTCTTTATTCAGTCTCTACTTGATGGACCTTTGGGTTGTTTCTAAGACATAGCAATGACAAACTGAGCTGCTATAAACATGGGTGCATAAAAGTCACTGTGAAATGACTACTTTAATTCCTTTGTATACATCTTATTTTTTCTGGACTATCCTCACAGTGATTAATCAGAAGCAATAAACTATTTCAGGTAACCTCAAATTCAAACTGCTCAAACTATTATTTGAGTTAAATTTGAATTAGAGTGATGGTATTAGTAGGTTAGGAAAGTTGTCAAGTACTTTCAGTCCTAAAATATTTCATGTAGAGCAGGAATCTTTAAAATCCTGGTTGAAAACAATAGTTGTAGAATGATTTAGATTACAAAATGAGCAGGTGAAATTCCCAGACAATTTATTTGAACAATAATATCTGAAGGTGACTATTACATCTGTGTTTGAAACATCCAACTTTATACATAAAGTAAAATATGCCAACTGCCAAATATTTGCTACATGTGTCACTAATAACCACAAGAGTTCATCATTTATTGGTGATAGATTTCACAGGGCTGCCTTATCCAGTGAAATCTCCTAGGAAGTAGCATAATTACAAATAGTCATTAGACTAAATAATAAAATATTAATTTCTTTTCCATTTCAGATTCACTTATGCTATTATATAAAGCAACATTTTAGTTTTCTAGTCTATTAACTTCCACCTTGTTTTGTCCAGCAGTGCCTGTGAATTGATATTTGATATAACTACTGTATATACAATTACAATGCACACAATTTTGAATTTCCTTAACTCTGTTCTTGTCAACTACCAAAATTGGCCCCTTTTTATTATATAATGCCAAAAAGAAAATTTAGTGGGGGAAAGATACAGTAAATATAAAATAAAAACATTTTATTTGAAGGATTGTTTTATATTTCCAAATAGATTTACTGATGTTGGTATTTAAAAGCTAAAATAATGATAAATATATTATAGACATAAGAAATCAATTAATGTATTTTATATGCTTAAATATACAAGGTAGCCCTATAGGCATTATCATCTTTATCTATAATGGATTGCAACATATGATTTTCTAATGAATATTTTGACTAATAAGAATCAAGTTCACATTTCTTGTGCAACTATTATATGTTAAGCACTTACTAGATATATTATAAAGTAGTCTCTTCATGAGTCTATACCTCTTTCATGTTAAAATATGTAAACACAAAGATATGGTAAATTCTTCAAACTTACAAATCTCATAAATACAATAAGATAAAGTTTCCAGGTTTTTCTCTTTTACATATTAGGCTATGATATTTTAAAATATTCACACGAGTTATTGTGCATTAAAACAAACAAAATACTACAATTATTTTCAAATGTTAAACATTTTCTTATTTTTGCAATTTAAAGTAGCAAGATCTTTGTATATTTTATTACCTTAAAAGAATATACACACAATAAAGTTTATATATTAATTTCCATGACAAGAAATTTACCATTTGTGTTAAATAAATGTCTATAACAAAAAACTTATCATTATAACTATGTCTACCTATATAGTTCTAAAAGTTAAATTCATCTATTTTGCTGTGCTACAAAACTTAGAAATGTGTTATTTTTTTTTATTCAAAAACTGAATAAAAATAAAGTTAGGAAGTGAAATAGTTAAATATTCTTACTTTTCCTAAAAATATCTCTTAAAATTGTATTGGTCTCTCACTGTAATAAATGACACAGTGTATTGCAAGGGTACCTACTTTATGACAACTGTGTTATTTAGGAATGACTTACTAAGTAGCTAACTGCATTAAATTTTGTGTGAATCTTATCACTTCAGCAAAAATATTCTGCAAAATAATTTCCTAATCTGAAGGCATTTGAAATCTTGTTTCATTTATTTCAAGTTCTAAAAAGATTATGGAACCAAAAATCCTCCAAAGAAAACATACAGGCATGTCTGACCTTTACATTTATTGTGGCATGCATGGAAAGCTCAAATACCATTAATTAATTGCATTGGCTTTTTATTGGCACTTTTATTTCTCCTTTTATTTTCTGGGTTGCTTTATGATGTTGTGACATATTGATTTTTCCTCCTACTCCTTATACTAACAAAGTCTCTAGGAAAAAAATATCTTTATTGTTACATAACCACACGTTGAGCATCACATTTATTATGAAACTAAACAGAAAAACAGGTTTCCTTTTAGGCAATATAAGCCACATTGGAAGAAACCCTGAGAGATGAGAGACTACACATTATGTCAGCTTCCAATGGAATTATGCCATTCTAAAAGAAAAATCTGGAGTTTTTTTTCCTGAATTTTAATTGTTCATCTTTATTATGGAAGTATCACTGCTTAGTCAGCAAACAAGACTCTGTCTACTGATGAAGTAGTTGCATTAGGACTAAAGGCTTTTAATGTAGTAAGAAATTGGTGAAGATTTATATAGGCATTATTGGGTGAGCTCTTATTGAAAATGATACATGACTACTAAAGAGGAAAAACAAAATTAAATCAACTGATATTGGTGATGTCATAAACCACTAATGCAGTTTGAGTACTTTGTAAATATTAGAGGAAGCTGGCAATGCAATTACTACATTAGTATGCAGTTTGGAATCGAATTTGGACCTTCAAAATAAACTCCAAATGAGTCATTTATCTACCTTTGGGTAAGGGTAATGGTGAGTAAATCTCGCACTTGGAAAAGGTTGGCTATCAAATTGTCTTTCATTTGTTCTATGGAAGAGCACAAGTTTGGAAGCAGGTAGCGAAGGCACGAGTTCAAAATATCACCTGTACCTTCTAAGTTTTCTCTGTTTATAGCTCATACTGAAATACAGACAAATAGTTGTGTAACAAATGGGAGTATGAAGAGGAGACTTTTGCAGTTAATAGGTTCAAAATTGCTGTCAGGGCAGAAGCAATAAAATCTTGGTTTGACTGGAACACATTAGTGTGTTGTTGGACATTAACTGGAAAAAAATCTTTGAGTGGTTGAGCATTCTTTTATTTTTTTCAACATACACTTATCAAATCATATACCTACAATTCAGTTGCTTTCTGTGCTCTTTGGAGATAGTAGTGAAAAAAAATCAGAAAAAATCCTTCTCTGTGAGAATATTGTGAGAAAACATAGAAAATTAATCAGATATAAGGATGTAGCATGATACTGTTGATGTTTGTGGAAAGAGAGAAATTACAAAATGCACAGGAAACGTTACAGATATTTTTAGATAATGTACTCTGGGAAAACTTCATCATTTTAGTGAAAGCAGGAAGAAGTAAAGCAACAAAGCATCTGTTAGACAGGTTTTATAAAAGATTACTAAGCATGCCCCTGGTACGTATTTTTAAAAATTCAGAATGCATTTTAAAAATAAAAATTATATTTAAATACAAAATTTAAATTAGTTAATTGTAACTAAATATAAAAACAAAGGAAGAATGCAAAAAAAAAAAAGAGCTTTTCTTTTTTTCTACTACTAGGTGTAAAGTCACTTTCTAATTCCTTCCCAGGAGAGTCCTGAAACTATAAACCTGAATAGGAATTGCTAGTCTGGGACCATTCTCCACACAGATGAGTCAATAGGTTGCTTTGGCTAAGTAACTCCAAGTAAGAGCTATGGGAGTGGTAGGAACAGATTTCCCAGATAATTGTAATGATGCAGAATGAGTGCTGAGAAATAGATCGCTTTCTGTACCAAGTTTGCTGGAAAGGGAGAAAACCCAAACACACATGTGTATAACCTGACAATACTACATTCTGGTTGGCCCTCTAGGGTTAAACCTTGTACTCTGAGAAATAAAATGTGAAGTGACAAGGTCCACATTTGCAATGCATTCTTTGGTTAATCATGATAAGGATAACCACAATTTCGTAATCTCAAATTACCACTTACAGGAGAAGCAAGTTTTTGTGTACAGTGATCATAGCAGCAACACAAAAATATGCTTGTTACTCAGTGCATGTGCAGGTCCTGCAGGATGAGTCATTGGATCAGGCCTGGCCTCTGCAAGACAAGTCAGTGACACCTTTGAGCTCAGCTAATCTGTTTCTGCAAGGAGAAGCGTATATGACAAACATCCCAGCAAGGAGGCTGCAGTCTGGACAGGGACGATGAGCACAGCACTCCAAGACTCCTTGTGAGTGGTGCATGTGCCAGCTGTTCACAAATCAACACTGTTTTGAACAAGAGCATTTGACTGTCCATATTACAAGACAAAAGTAGCAACAGGCTCCTGCACGTCCCAGGAAGCCCCGGGTCCAACTGAACAAACCAACATGGGGAGGGTGGAAATGAAACCTTCGGTATAGACCACACTACTATTCTGAACAAATGGATGTGCGGCCACTGGAATCTGAGACTTGCTGAGCTCTGAAGATATTATATACATGCCACAGCGTTTACAAAAAACTCCCAAAAAGTAGAAAATGAGTGCCTGTGGAATCCACAGTGTTTTTCAATTGTGATCAAGTTTCACAAGTTGCCTTAAAACTATCACTTTTAAGCCTTCTAAACATTAATTTTATTGACAGTGAAGTAGGAAAGTGAAAAAACATTATAAAATTTAAATTAGTTTTGTTAAATTAGAAAATAAATTTAAAGTTCTTTTTCATGAGACTATTATACTTATTATAGTAATCTGAGTAATTAATGTCATTGAAGTAAACAACCTCCCAAATGATCACTACTAATTTCTGCCACTGGAATTCAGATCCTTGTGGGGTGTTACACTTCAGTACACTAGGATTGGTCTGTATGCCTAAAAGTGTACAGCAGAAGTTGCAACGTACCACTTTGGATATGAAATATGCTGGTTTATAACTCAGGTGCCTGCATACTCACTCTCTCTCTCTGTCTCTCTCTCTGTCTCTCTCTCTCTCTCTCTCTCTCTCTCTCTCTCTCTCTCTCTCTCATCTGTTTCTCCTCACTCAATATGTTAGAAAATAACAAATTTAGACCTCTGTCCAACATCCATGTATGGTCCTTGAAGTAGAAATTTCCACCAATCACGAGAGGCCTCTCAGGTCTGTATCCCCAAAGAACCTGCAGTCTTAACTTTAGGAAGGATTCTGGGCCAGAATGAGCCTACTAAACTATCCAAGAATACTGATGTCAGAAGATATATGTTGGTTGGAACCACGAAGTTAGAGGACAATTTTTCATGTAGCAGTAATTTAGTAATGGAATTAGTTACTACTGAAAATCAAACGTGTGTTCTCAGTAGATTATATAAAAAGAAGTTTATTCTTCACCCCAATGCTGTGCACTGCCTGTATAATTTTGGTAGCTTAGCTCTGCTAAACACCTGTAGCTGAAACAGTGACTGGAGGGGCCAGGTAATTCATGTTTAGTGGCTCCATCTTTAACTCAAAAGAAAACCACTAGAAGAAAAAAAGAGGAAAGAAGAATTGGAAAATGAATTTTGCTGGGCCAGGATTAGAAAGGGAACCCACCTCTTCTGCCATGGTGAACTGAGCTCTGTGTGAGGATCTCAGCAAATTACAAATGAAGAGCAGACTTGGCATGCTGGTGCTGTTAACTCTGTTTTCGTTGCTACTAATGACTTGTGACAAAGTAGCCACAAAGACAGCATCTTAGCAACATTAGGAATGCCCAGCTCAGGTTTTTGCCAGCTCGACAGAGATGAGCACATGGACCATGTCATTCACTTTATGAAATTATCTTGCAATTAAGAAATATTTTCAGATGAGAGGTTTTTCTTTATAAGAAGCTAAAATAAATTAAATATGAGCAAAGTAGCACAAACATGTATTTTAAGGTTGAGACATGGTAGTCAGTAGAAAACCAGATATAAACTGCTACTACTGCAAAAGTTAAACAATGTCATTTTAAAGCATCACTGAATATCTTTTAATTATAAAAAGAAATGCAAATGTGGCTCCAAAATGCAGTCCATTACAAAGAAGTCATCCAAATGATACTGAAGATCATGCATATTAAATGATATAGCATTAGGAAATGTTGATACAGTAAAATCTAGGACTATGTTCATAAATTTCCAGGTACTCACCAACTCTCAGTTAGGGTGTTTTCCAATAGCTTCTTACAGAACTTTTTTATAATTTTTTAATAGCTAAACCATTCTTTATCCAGCTGAAATCATCTATGTGACACAGTGTTAAAAACTATGTGACTACAGTCCACTGACAGTCAAAATCTTCAGGATTAGGCAGAAAAGCCTTCATTCCTTGTGAAACTTCTAAATCAATTATACTGCATCTTTATGATTCTTGGAGACATAATTTCAAAAGAGCATGAGTTGAATTGTCTTTGACAGCATGCAACAGGATAATCCATCCTCATATTCTCATGTGTATTTCTTGTTGTTACACCAAACTCCTAAAACACGTGGACCAATACAGCCGATATTTCCAAGATTTCTCTGGCTTATTCCTGATGCTGGCTGCCTCAGAGACACAAAATGACAATTACAGCCCCAGAAACACAGTCACACTCTCAGCAGAAAGGGGAAAAGTAAGTAGAAATTTCTGTCATTTCAAACATTTGGTATCAGGTGCAAAATATTTTCATAGATTCCTCCATTTTCAGCCTCAACAAACTTTCCCTTAGTTCTTATCAGCCAGACTGGGTCACATAACGATTCTTGGCTAAAGAACACTGGCAAAGAAAAGAACAGAGAAATGCTGATTAGCTTGAAAGGAGTTCATTGCTTGAAGCTGGGTATACACCAGCTCAAATTAATATCTGATGTTCTCAAAAAGAAAAAAAGAGAGAGAGAGAGAAAAGATGATAAACAGATAGATGATAGATAGATGGATAAATAGATACATAGATAGATAGATACATGATAGATAGATAGATAGATAGATAGATAGATAGATAGATCAGTAAACAGGCAGATAAGGGACACCATATATGCAACTAAAGAATATCTACCAGAAACAGATACCCTGTACCATATGTATCTGTAATTTTAATTATAGAATCTGCATTTTGAAGTTGTATTTATAGACTGGCAAATAATATTATGACAATTTCCAGGAGGCTTTCTAACTTAATATAAAAACTGGTCTAGCAATGTATAATACTTGAGAGCAATTTTTTATAAGCATATGTCATGGTAACAAATGTTCTCCAGGTTTTCAAAATAAATGAAAGAGGTACAGATGGGTCTCTTTTATAGCATAGTATATTTGCACATGGCAGCATGAACTGAGATTCAGGACAGGAAGTAAGTCATTTCTGATGATCAAAAATGTACATTCTAGAACTGTACTTGACATTAAAAGGTGTGATTTATCCACTTTGTATTACTCTTTTATGGTATCTATGAAAGTGGAATAACCTTCTATCCTTACAGAGGTTATACAGATTACTTGGAAAGAAAAAGTTCTCTACATTTCCAAAGTGCTCAGTAAATTACATACATTAAATTGCTTCTGGTTTGATATATCAGAAAAGAAATTCACTGAGATTTTTAAAGCTGCCCTGTCAATTTATGTATGATTCCTGATTTTTCCTGGAGTATTCAAAAATAAGAAAAGTTAATCTTATTGCATGAAATGGAGATTTTTCTCTACATGAGTTTTCTTGGTGGTGAAGGGAATTTATTAACCTGTTCAGATGTTGAGTCACAGTAAATATTTTATATTATTGAAAATAATCATTAATTAGAATGAACTTTTAAAGTTTTATCATTTCTTATTCTACTTTAAAATGTTTATTGAAATGTTTGTATTTATACCACATTGTAATATAAGATCCTGTTATGATAGCTGTATCCAACAAGTAGTGATGATACTCAAATTTAATCATGTTTTCAATATTTGTTAATTCTATCAATTTAAGGAAGTTATTGAAAATCTCTAGGGCAGGGGATGTAGCTCATTGGTACCACACCTGCCTCACAAGCACAAAGTACTGAGTTCAATCTGCAGTACCAAACTCTAGATATATGCCTTTCCATTCACGGAAATATGCTGTTATATTTGATTTAAGCACAATGCTGATGTATCTTAAATGTAGTGTTCTATTTTTTCAAGTTGTATATATTTTAAGTTTATACATGTGTGAAATTTTAGTGTAATAACAAAATTGTTTATACTTGCACACTCAGTTTCTCTAATATTATATAACACTTTGATATAGGAATGTTAAATATTCTGACTTTTCCTGTATTATAGAATTAAACATAGTGTGCTTTGAGTTCTCTACTTTATTTCCTAAATGAGTTGACCAGTTATCTTAAATTGTACAGCACACTAGACTACTTGGAAATTGTGATAGCTTTATAAAAATTCTTGAGAGCTACTCAAAATTCAATCACAAAACTAAACATCAGAAACTATCATATAGCAAGCATAGTTCCTATTGAATTATAGTTGATGATCGATTTATGTCTGACATAGTCACATGGATCCTGAAATACATCAAATGGTGCAGCAAAAGACATTAGCATGGCTGCCAAAAGGAAGCACAAAAAAGAATGAATCCCCTCTGTCTTAAATTTATATCTTCAGTGTAACAGAATGTTGGTGGGTAATGAAGGCAGAATTCAAGAGACACTGAGGGAGAAAATATTTTCTCTAACATCATAGGCTTTGATACTTGAAATCACTAGTAACTGTATTCACACTTATTAAGTAGCATACTCACTCTCATTACGAAATAGAAATTATAGAAATATCCAAAGAAAATTTGTTGAAAAGTTCTATTTCTGCTGTCATCTTCTCTTTTATGTAGTAAAACATTCCCTTGTTTTTATTACTCTATATACATTGGAAAACCTCTGATGTCAACCCAAAGCTATCTCAAGGATGTCTAGCCATCACACATGAGTCAAAGTTTATTCTGACATAGTGCAATGTATTCTGTCCCTTAAATCTAAATATAGCTTATCTGGGTATAAAGTTCTAAAGACTGAAAAAGATTAATTTTGTCTCCCAACTAAAAGACATATACCCATCTATACACCAGATAACGGTGAAAATAAATAAGGTCAAGCAGTAGGGGCCTTCATGAATATAACCTTTTAAAGCCTCATCTCTTTTCCAAGTTTCCTGATCAAAAACTTCCTGATATCTGTATTTCATCCTGCAGGTTTGTGGATTTTTAAATTCTTCCTCATAATATTTTACTTATTATTATCATAGCAACCTTGATATGTATTGATTTTCCATTTCTAGTGTTTTCCACAAGTAATGCATATTCCACCTTCAAACTCATTGAAGGCAATACATACTAAACCTCTAATATTCTAGTGTAGTTGTATCCAGCCAATGGCTCAACTGCTAGGTGAACACAACACTGTCTAGGAATTTCATCACATTATTAGTTCATTTCTAAATCAGTATCCATACTTTTATTCAATTAACTCCCAAATCTTAGTTACCACTGGCATATCACTGTGAATTCATTGGTTTATTATGCTATAAGACCATTCTTCATAGTCACTCAAGGATTCTCTTGCATACAGCTACTTAGAGTTCCAGTCTGATGTAGGCTTCCCCACTTTTTGGTGACTCGTGGCTTCTGGACTAAATCCCTGTTTCATTTCCTCAAATGGCTTATATGACTCAAATGAGGCCAAACAGCACCATGTTCATGACAAAATGCATGCAAGTATTAAAATAACTCTGTGTCAATTAGAAAAACAACAAAGGGGCAACCTGTACAATACTTTATAACGTGTCTGTGTGATATAAAATCATGGTTTGTGTGAAGATCTTAAAATAAGTAGGCAAATGATTTTGTAATGGCTGAAAGATTTTTTTTTAAAAAAATAACTCTTTGGAGTAGAGTGTCAATAACATAACATTCATTGTACACAAAGGAATTATCTTAATTAGTCTAAGTCTCTAGCTTCACTGGATCTAAAAATCAAGAAAAGACAGCTAATTTCTGATTTGTCAATGACTATCAGTCTTCAAGAAGATTCAGAGGTAGCCTAACTACTTACAGAATTATAACTGCAAATAGACACCTATGTATATCTTTGTCCTATGCATTACTGTATAAAAATTCTGAAATAAAATGTTCCATTATATATTTTAACACAAAAAAAACCACAATGTTACTATACTTTTAAAATTTTTGTTTATCTCATACTTGTTTCCAAGTTGAGGTTTAGCCCTCAAATATTTCATAACAATAAATAAAATCAAGAACATTAATATATGTAAGGTACAGGTCTATTGTCTTTTACTGATCATGTTTTGTATAGGTGAAGAGAATTTTAATGAATATTGGATTTCAATATGTAAAAAGTACATACAAGATTTAACTTTGAATGAACATTTTCCACCTAGTTAATATTTTGATTAAGGTAATAAACTTTTAAGTGTAAAGATCATTTTAAGAATATAAATGTGATCTAAAGATCAGCCAATGCCACCTGAGACATGAAACATTTAATTTAAAAATGAGTTTCTTTTCACATTTAATTTAGTTTTATAGTTCTCTTATTTCACAGAAATTAAAGAGTTCCATGAAAACAGAATAATTATTTCTTAAAATTCATAAGCTCTACTTTATCTTCACTAGCAAAAGTGTTCAGTTCATGGTGTATAAGCTTGTAATTGTTTGCAGCCACTGAATGCAGTTTTCTGAAATAAAAATAGCCCCAGGAAATCAATTATTAGGAGAGCATAGTATAAATCTCACTGTTATCATAATTGACTTTCTGTATGAGGTATAAAAATCAGAAAGCCCAGGAAATACTCTCTAAAATCTTGGATTTTTTCTCATTGCCTCTGATTTTCCATATTTTACCTTTCTGTGACTAATTCATAATGAAATAATTATTTTAATTGTATTTTATTTATTAGTTCTTTTACTCATATTTGAAAATGAAAAATGCTTGAACTCCCATAATGAATCTGTAAGAAGATCCACACGATATTAAGCTCATCATTTGACCACTATCACCCCTTCTCTTGCTACCTCGCTTAGGAAAGACTGTACTTTTCTCTCAAACTGATGCTGAGATTAGCGGTGTGACTGGCTGACAGGAATGTTAGCAGATACGACACAGAGGCTTTAAATGTGAGAATGCCATTCCTCATTTTGCTTGGCTTCTGCACTTGGTTATTCGCAGTGAAAACTCTATGATCCCAGCCAGTGCCAGTGCCTTTAGTATGAGGTCCCAAATGCACACATATGGGACTGATAAGAACCCAGCATGCAGCGTGTACCTAACCCCAGCCTACACAACCTAGGTCAAGTTCAGCTATATCATCTCAGCTATGGTCCACCAGCAGTCCTTTGGCCAAGAAAGAAATGTTTCATGGGCTTAAATAACTATATAGGAGTGGTTGATTTTTAGTACTATTGTGACCATAACCAAGGTAATATCTGATGTAACATCTAGTAATCTAATCATTAAATGTTATCTTGATGCTCAGATAAATGAGTTGAAAGAATTATATCTATATTATCTACAATATTGATGAAATGTACAATATTATATCTATATTATCGACAAATGAGTTAAAGGAATATTATATCTATATTAGGATGCGCATGACATAATGATTTTCAGTTCCCTACATTACTATCGAGAATCATAGTATTTTACATTCAAAGTTTTAAAAATGAAGTGTAATTTAGTGACTGAGCTTAAAACAGAAGAGCAAGTAGAAATCTCTTATTAGATTTATAATTAAGCAACAGAAAACTTAGTTGTTTTAATTAATTGCATAATGTGAGTTTTATTACAAAAATCTATTGTCTTTTTCTGCCTCCAGTATTTTATTAATAGTATAAAAATAATACTAGGGGTGGAGTGGGAGATTTAGCTCAGTGGTTCCCGGCACTTGTCTTGCAAGCACCCGTTAACCACATACAATACTAGGCATGGAGACTCGCGCCCAGCAGCAAACAGTACTAAATACCACAGTGCCGGGTGTGGTGGCTCACACCTGTAATCCCACACTTGGGAGGCAGAGGTAGGAGGATTGCTCTAATGTGAGTTTGAGGCTGAACTACAAAGCTAGACCCTGTCTCAAAATCAATAATAATAATAGGGTAGTTTGTATATATTTGTGCATATGTATTTTATGTGTACTACTTAGCCATTTTGTAAATATGAATACTGGTGGTTTTTATCAAGAAAAATATCTAATATTTAATTCTGATATCCTTCTAAGGACCAGGCTTTGAAATCAAGATGTACTGAGCCTAGTCAGGATCACAGCCTTTTCTGGCCACCTAATTCTGCGATGATGAACATTAGCTTTAAAATTTGTTGTAAGGTTGAAATATGACAACATATATGAAGCAGTGAGCACAATGGCTAGTACATAGATTTAAATAAATATGATTGAATCATGACTTATCGAATGAGGTATTTTTCTTTCATAGTATCACTCAATTTGTATTATATTCATTATATTGAATAAGTTCACTATGTGAGTTACTTGGGAGGCTGATTTTTATTATAATGCTAAGTAAGGTTCCACAAATCTAAGCTGTTTGTGTATAAAATTTTCTGAAATCATTCTAAAATTGCGATTTCATGAAGTTATAAAATAAGAATTCATAAAATAAGAGAAATTACATTCAGAAACCAGAAGAATATATATTTTAGGAGACAGCATTATGCTTCACACAACAAAGAATATAGCAATAGTTCTGTGTCTACCCAGCTCCATCTCACACATAAAACCTTTGCAGAGTAACTAAGGGACAGGTTCTTGTCCAGGTTAGAGCAGTTGTTACCTTACACTGACACATCTTTGCCTTGATTCTAGCCTGGCTTGCTTATTTTATTTAACTATGCTCTTTTGCCTCTTACTTTTTGTTTTTCTCAGGAGTATCTTTAGAAAAGTTCAAAAATACCCTAAAGAAATTATATCAATGATTTTATTTTGTTCCAGGCATGTGTAAGGATAAAATAACTTATAATGTTGTGATTGAGTAGGATGCAAATTTCAATGTCCTTGATTAAAGCATAAACTTTAACATATTATGTATTATTCACTTATCTTTGAAAGTTTATACATGTCTACAGCCTTTTATTCAAAACTGAGCTGTGTGTTTTATTAGGTTATAGGTGAGAGTTGCAATTTTATCTCTATTGAATTTCCAAGGTCTAGACTCATTGTGGTGAGTGAGATTTTTTTTTCTTGAAACATGAATGTTGTGACAGTGAAGATGCATTTTAACTTCTGTTAGAAAGAAGATTCATCTTCCACCCAGGCTCAGAGACAATAATCCATAGTTCATGGCATGACACCACAGCACATCCTGAGAAGCACCGTAGCAATGTATGCACATTCTGAACTCCCAACATTTTAACCACTGCAGGCTGTAGTGCACAAATGGCATCTCAGTTCACGAACTTACTCCTTCCCATGATTTTGATTACAGACCAACTTAGATAGATAATGTAGCCAAATTCAAAGCTGCAATCACATCCAATGTTGACTTGATAGGCAAATGTGACTTAGTTCTTTTCCAGTTCGTTTTATGATCAAAATCGCGGAGAGAATTGTGTTCATGAATTGAGATACGACTATACAGGTGCCACATGGTACTATGTGGAGCATGAAGCTAAAAGACAACATGCATTTGAAGGGATTTAGTATATATGAAACTATGCACATAGTGAATTAGCAGCTGCAAATCAAAATCGGAGGGGGTTGACTGAGCTGGACCTTCTTAGTGATGTAGACTGGATACGAAAAGACTGACAACAGAGGATAAAAATGGTAAATATTTCAAAATAAAGTTTATAAAACATTTTTAAATGGGAAGAAATAGATATGTTAAAATATATTATACCCAAGACAGAGGACAATTGCATAGCTTCATATAATTATAAGTAGAACAGAACTACTCCATGCATAGAAGTTCAGGTAATGTCCTAATGAAATTTCCTTGGTTTTCAGAAAGGCAGGGCTTCATGATAGCTGTTTAAGCCAAGGATGGTTTGAACCCAGTGTTAAGATGAGGAATTTACTTAGTACCTTTCCAAATATTTTCCTCATTTTTAAAATGAAAAGAACAAAAATCCTTATTACATCAATTTTATTATGACTACATAAAATTAAAATGATAAATAATGTAAAATAGAATAGGTCCTGGCACATAAGGGCTTAAAACTGGATAGTTAAGTTGATCTATCTGCTAGCATATTTCAGATAACTATACCACATAGATATATTTATAGAAACATAAAATATTAGTTTCCATGAGTAAAAATAAGGAATAAAGAATAAATGTTAAGAAATACATTTACAAGTTAATTTACAAATACACACACACACACACACACACACACATATACATACATACATATATATATACACAGCTTTAAAATAAGTTTAATAAATATGTTTTTAAACAGTGTGGGAAAGTTATTTTATTTAGTGATTTTACTATTTTTTTTACTAAAAAGTCATTTTATTAGTCAGAGGAGTACCATATCCTCTTGATTTTTATCATCTCAATCTCTTTTGCTTGTTTATTCTATGCTATCCAACCTTAGACTATACCAAGACTTCCACTTGACATTCTTATCCTCTTGATCTACACTCCCACCCTTACTGGTCTGATCCTCTCTGCTGATTTTAAATGTCATTCAGAGGACCCAGACTCCAAAATTTATTTATAGGCCAAGTCTCTTCCCTAAAGCCAAACTCATACACCCAATGGCTTATTTGTAATCTGCACTACACATATAAGGATTTTTCAGATCCAACACAGCAATGTTGAATTCCTGATCTTTATTCATAATCCTAGTTTTCTATGTCTTCCCTTGTTGGTCCCTGATACTTTCATCTGGTCACTTGGACTGGCCTGGGGATGTAGCTCAGTGGTGCTGCTGCCTGCCTGGCAATGAAAGGTCTTGAGTTTGATCCCTGGTTCCAAAAAGAAGAAATATCTCTGGACCACATAATTCATTACAGAAACTGTAGCAGACTTGTTATGTTCTATGTAGGGAGTCTTTAAACATCAAAGGTGATAAGAAAAATAATATATATCTCATATTTATGTGCTTTCTGGCATGCAAGTTAGATTTCTGCAGCATTAATTCCTATAGAATTTGATTTCTGCAATCAATATAGATGTAAAGAGTTCAGAATATTCAATGCAGTGACTTAAAATGTTCATATGTAAAAAAGATGAATACTACAATATACTACACATGTTGGAGAGATCTAGATCTTTTCCTAAAGATATATGTGACTAATACATACTAATAATCTAAAGCAACATAGAAAATCAGTAACACGAATTACATACAGAGGTGTCTGAGGAAAGTACTGTTATGCCCCCACTTGGCATAATGTTTAAAGCATAGTGAATAACCTACATCTAATAAACATATCCCACACATAAAGAGAGGACACATGTGCATGTGTGTGGTGCATGTTTGGGAACAATGCTAGTGATGCTAGTAATGAATTAATAATTGATACTTTTAACCTTAATTGTATTAAGAATGAGTTGGTATCTCCCCAAACAAACACACTAAAAAAGAACATAGAATAAGTGGCGCAGACACTTTGAGATATTGCAGGGTAATATATAACTTGAATAAACACAATTGAGGCTGTATCTGTTATAAAACGTACCACCACAGAATGAAGCAGACAGCTCTCTGAAAGGTCATAGGGTAAACAAGCAAGTAGATATATGGAAATTAAAATGGCACTTTAACGTAGCAAGTCATTTGTATCATAACCCACAGACTCCAATAGGTATTTAGTCAATTAATTAAGGAGCTCTTAGTTAATACATATGAACTAGGCTACTTTCATGTTAATCAAGACAAAAAGTACCATACATAGCACAGTAAGAAGTAATATTGGTTTAAATTGGGCATATGTCTGCCAACACAGGCTCTGGAACTTAAAAATTTTTATCATAAAAGAATCTACAAACTTATAAGAAATACATGGCTTGGGAAAAATCAATGTAATATTCTTCATGCTCTTACTTCAATTAGTTTTTAATTGTTGACTATATTTTATTTCTAATTTAACTAGTCCTAAGGAAGCAGGTGCACCTTAATTCACTTTTCCATTTTCGTTGCTATAACAAAATCCTTGAGATACCTTCACTTTATAAAGAAAAGAGGCTGACTTAGGTCACAGTTTTGGAGACTGGAAGCCCCTTCAGCAGCCTGACACAAGCCCCAGGGAAGCATTTCGCTGATTGTATCACCTCTGATGGACAGCAGGAGTGAGAATACTGTAGGAACAAACAAACAATGGCACCTCTGGGTGCAATGGAGCGAGGCCTGACGTCATGATGGCCCTCTCCCAACAGCTGCCCCAGATCCTCCAAGAGCCATCCCCACCCCTTCTACAGGTGCACTTAGTGCCCCGCTGGACTCCATGTAGTTCTCCCTCCTAATGAGCCCACGCTGTCCTGGTACTCCCCCCACAAGGAGCAAGTTTTCAAAACATGAACCTTTAGGATCAAAACACCTCCAAACCACACAGTAAGACTGTACCTTTATCACATGATGATGTGTTACTTTTTTCTAAGAAACGAAGGAGAACAAACTACTTTCTATTCTTTAGCAGTAATGTATAATATAAGTTATGTTAATGTAATAAAATGTTAACATATGCATAATAAATTTAGTAAAAAACAAAGAACTTCACTGTGGCTTTTGTGCGAAAGGACAATGTCTTTCACTTCTCTCTGTAACAGTAACTTATACATAGTGGTCTTGTGACTTTACTAGAAATGGTATAAAACTTTTTTGAGACATACAATTTTTAAATTATTAAGTAAAAATGAAAATGCTATCAGTTGTCAAAATATTCATATTAAATAAAATCGATTAAAATTAAATCTATGATTGAGGGTGTATAATATCCTAAAATAGTAAAGTTCTATGCTGCTGTGATCAAGCATATTTTAGACTGTCACACCATGATGATAGTATCATCCACTAGAGAGTCTGGCTTTGGGCATGGATCCTGTTTTTAAGTATCCTCTAAAGTAAAAAGGATGAATTTAATGTCTTATCCCATTCCCATGACCCAGGAGGAAACCAAAAGACACCAAAAAGGACATAGAACCTAGAAAGGCGTATAAATAAGAGACACACTGAACAGAATTTGAGAGCTATCAAAAGAGAAATTCTAAAAATAAAATAAATTAACAGAGGCTAGGAAGGAAGCTTGGAAGCAGAAGATTCACCTGGCATCCTCTTCTGCATGAAGCCCGGGGCTCACTTCCCAGCACTGGCATTGGAGCAGGAGACGGTGGAAGGAAGGATGGAAGGAGGGTGGGAGAACAGGGGAGGCAGACAAGAAGGGAGAGGGAGGGAGGAAAGGGAGAAGAAAAAGGAAGAGCCAGCAATTCATCACAATCCACCGGAAGTTCTTCCTTTATCGAGGGAAAGCACACCTTCTTCAACACTACTGCACAGAATCTAATCATAGGCTGAATATTGACCTCTGCTGACAGAGACTGGATATTCTGTAGTAAAACAAGCCCCAAATGACAGAAAGATTCTCCTGTCGCATAGAGGCTAAAGAGGGAAGGTGGGGGTGCTTAGTGGAGACTCAGCACACCACAGATGCGATAGGAAGAGAAAGTCAGACGGACTGGCAGAGAAACAGAAGTTAGCGGATTCATAAATAAGGAGAAGGTGGGAATTATATATAAAGGCATAGTTCCATATTGTTAAATAACATGCACATGTAATACTATGTTCTATATATGATTTTTGTGTGTATAAATATGCATAAACTAACCACATTAATTATAAATAATTTTCCTCACAGTCTGAGGTAAATACTTCTAAATTGTCTTGTTTTAACTATACAAAATTTAAAAACTTATAAGAAAGGGAAAGTAAAAGAAGGAAGAGAAGAAAGAAGGCTGGGGTGTGAAGGAAGGAACTGGAGAGGAGGCAGAAAGAATGGAAGGAAAGGAACAAAGAAGAGAAAAGCGAAGGATGGGAGGAAAGATAGGGGAGGTAAGGAAAATAGGAAGTCACCAGTCAGACAAATACATGATGCTCAAAATTGTATCAAAATAGCAAGGAATCTAACGCATAACTTCTTAGGCTTCCCTATAACTTGATAATGAACCTCAGTCACTGTTTAAATGGTTGTTTGCCTGGGTAACAGTCCCAGAAGGATTTGAAATAATATAGTTTCACTATCGTTACTGAAACCATATTAAGACCATAATTTAATGATTCTCTTCATCTTCTTCATATTAAACATCACAATTATATTTGGAGTTAAAAGGAAACCAAGTATCTTTGAAGTAGGAAATATGCTGTAGCATAAAGTTAAGCTGAAAATGATGGTGCTGGGAGAGAAAAATGCATTTTCTTTATACCAGTAAATCCAGATGATTTTGCCAAAGGAAAATCAGTGATTTCATCAAGAAGATGAAAAGAACTTATTTCCTCATTTTGTTACTTGCATGTAAAACTTAGGAAGTGCTCCAAACTACTCTGGAGCTGTTTCCACAGCTATAGAAGTAAGCAGAAAGAAAAATGATGACTGCAGCTTTTAACTAGACTGCTGTAACAGTTGTGAAAATGCAGCAACATTTTAAAATCTATCAAGCCACGTACTTTAAATGAATGAACAGCTAAATCAGGTATGTAAACTGTACCTCAGTAAAATTGCTTTAAAAATCAAATCACAAAAATATTTGAATATGTACATTGGACTACAAAATCATCTGTTTATTCTTATGGAAAATATTTTTGTAAATTAAGAAAAGAAGAACATAAGAACAGAATACATTCATAACACTGTTCATAAGAACAGAATACATTTGAAGAAGAAGACAGCATTATGCTAGGCATTATTTCAAGATGATTAATCTCACCTTTACCTTCTGTTAATATAGTTTTCTAATCAATCAAGACAAGTACAGATGTTCCTTGATTTCCGGTGGGGTCCATCCAAATAATATTAGGGACTCTTCTTCTTTAGCATTGTCAAAATTGCCTCAAGTATAATATTAGGTATCCAATTCATCTGTGTGTCTACGGTCCCTCTGTTTCACCATGCTTTTGATTCTGCTGCTGTGTCTGCAGACTGACTTCAAGTTGATTCTTCCACTCAAAGTTTTTTTAAAATTTAAATCTTTATTGGTACATTATGAATACACATCATCATCACACATAACATTGAGAGTCATGTCAGAATATGACATGACTTGATTCTCATTTTTCCCCTTTCCCCCCTGCCCTGTAACTCCCCCACCCCCTAATACATAATCTTTATTTCCATTTTTCTTTATTATTGTCACATTGTTTTTCCCCTTGTTATTTCCACTCAAATTTATCTGAGAGGTTCATGTTGCCAACAGCGTACTTAGAAGATTAGCATGTTTATCTTCTGCACATCAAATGATAAAACAAGCAACTAATAAATTGTATTCTGATACCTTCACCAACAAAGAAATAAAACAGAAATGAATAAGCAAATTCCCTTTTAAAAAGATGTGAGAAAGGAGAATGTGCTCTTAATCAAAATATGCTGTTTTTAAAATATTACAGAAAATTCAAATAGAATGTGTCTTTTCTTTTTTTAATTTTTGTGGTACCAGAGATCAAACTGGGGCCCTGTGCTTCCTGTGTGGGCAGAGTACCACTTGAGCTAAATGCCTAGCCCAAAATAGAATTTTTCAATACATACAACCCAAGAAAAAGATGTGGAGTTGTTCATGAATGTGAATTTCAGTGGAGACCATCAACCAGTATTAGATAATTAAAACTATTAAACTAAATGAGATAATTATATCTCTATCATGTATTATAACAATGATGATAAGTTTGTCTCAATACAAAAATAAAACATATTTGGGGGAATATAATTTCCCCAGAACCTAACAAGGACCCAAGAATCTATATGTTTCATAATCACTTTGCCTTTCATATAATGTATTGTTTAATGTGAAACAACTGGAGGGTTTTAACAGAGACAGAAAAATATTGGGAGACACACATAGGATGTGTCCTAAGCCATACTTCTAAAAGGAAAATTATATATTTATATATATGGAAAAGAAAATCTACACAAGCTGGGAGCATTTAGCTCAGTGGTTTCAGCGTCTGCCTTGCAAGCACAAGGTCCCAAATTCAATCCTCAGTAATTACACACAGCATTGCTGGATGTAGTGACTCACACCCAGCAGCAATTAGTACCATATACCATAATGCTGGGCTTGGTGGCTCATGCTTGTAATCCCAGCACTGGGGAGGCAGAGGCAGGAGGATTGCTGAGCTCAAATCTGAGTCTCAGAAAAGCTACACATAAAAGAAGAAGTTAAAAAGGAAACTTTAACATTAAAAGGTATGATATTTTTAACATGTTTTGAGAAACTGAAGAGTTGTCTACTAAACTAAATTAGAATTGGATCAAAGTTTTCACTCAACTTTTGGCTGAAATATTATTATGTGTCCATTGTTTCATGTGTAAAGTTAAATTTACTTTTCTTTTGTGTGAAAAAGCCTTGAGTTTGACATGCTAGCAACAGATTATGTGTCTAGGCAGTGTGACCATGAGTCTCTCTCCCACATCTCAACTGGATGATTTTTCCCTGTATTTAGTTGTCCAGAGAGGAGTGGGATAATCTCCTCCGTGAAGCATCTGCACTCACTGGTAGGTCTGGAACAAAGTGGGTGGTGTTGAGTTCTCCCATCCCAGGGGTGCCTTAGGGATTAGAAGTCTGACCCACTCTTAATGCGGTATAAACTCACAAACACACACGAAAAGAAATATTGTAATTAACGGATGCTTTTCACACAGTCCAAATCCACTACTCTTCCATTCTTAGGTCACAGAATAAGAAGTAAAATATATTTTGTTATCTATTTCATAAACATAAATAATAGGAAACAAAGATAAATCTTTTGCAAACAGGAAGGAGAGGAAAGAAGAGAGAGTTGAAAAGAATGAGAAGTAGGAAGAATTAAGACACGGTATGTACACGCAGCAGCTCTCCTCCATGGGTGCGATCACTACGGGCTGCAAATACGCGCTTCCAATCAGGTCTCTATAAAGTAAGATGCCATAAATCAATGCCACCTTTCAGCACTGCTCTGATTGTTGACTTTCTTCTGCTCATTATTGGAAGACGTTGATGCTTTTGTCCCTTCGTGGCCCAGGAACACCTGGGGTGCAGCCAGTGCTGGGATGCCGCGTCAGCCCCCACTTCCCGTTTTTCACAGCCTGACCTTCTGTGTAAGTTTAGACTTCAGCAGATCAGAAGTCTAATTAGAGAATACTGTTGAAAATCAATGACGAAGTGAAACATTGCTTTATGCGTGGAAAGGTAATAATATTTTTATGATACTCTTCCTTATACAATAAAGACTCCTGACTTCTACCACTGATTTATTTCTATACAAGAGACACCAGGAACAAATTTACTCTCTCATCCTAAGAGATTTTTGTTTGTTGCACTTTGATTTTAATTTTTAAATATTTTAAGAACTGCTATATTCCCTCCAACAATCAGTTTTCTGCTTATTTTTCCCAAATCTCCTTTTTTTTTCTTTCAAGTAGTACTGAATTACTTTCATTAAGGAATTGAAAATAAGGAAATGTGGTTTTTTTCTCCAGTTATCTTGTGCTATGTCCAGTGTTTGTATAGATTTAAAATATTTACAGTATTTCACACAATCTTTTCTGTACAGGTCTATCACTAAACAGGTTCATAAGACTCCCAACCACTCAAATCAAGAAGCAGAGCAATTCAATCAACAAAACTGCTTCACTTGTACCTTTTCGGTCAATATGACCCCCATATGGGAGGCCATTATTATGAATTCCATTACCTATATTTATGGCTCTTCTCAATGACATCCTTTCTTCTCTTAGAAATGTAATGTTTTTAAAGTTGCTTAAGGGCATTAAATATGATGCCTGAAATGGAATAAAAAGTGTGAGTGAATTCTGAGACCCAGGTGAATTGGACCCTCCTTGCTCTGCACAGGGATCATCACTCAAATCCTGTGGGGACATGAATACAGTAAGTCACGTGTGAGTGAGGATCACAGGTGCCATTTGAGTTATATGGACCAAAATGAAGAGAGATGTTCATCTCAAGATGTCATTCAAAGGCAATTTACAATGTTTAGAAAATGAAAAGAAAAGAGATGGTGCTGATTCTCTCTTTAAAAAGCTGTCCTTCTCCCCACTCACTAAAAGACTTGCCTAACTCCCACTTGCCAAGGGATTGTACTTGTAAGAAGAAATAGAGGCAGCCTCTCAGCTTTTAGTAGCTATATCACACTTGTTCAACTATTGACATGTGAAGCTTTTAACCACTCGATCTCTATATAACACATTTTAATTATACTGAATCTCAGAGACTCTTATCTGAATGTGTGCAGGGTTCTCACTTCCGTGTTTCTGGGAATTTCTTCTCCTGCCGGGTGTCTTTGAGTGTCAAGATTTTTCCCACACGTCATAGTTTGTTTTCCATCACAAGGGCTTGAGTATCATTAGAAATGGCAGATATGAAAATGATAAAAACTGTGACGTATAACACTTTGCTTTTCTCTCCCTTTCCCTCATTAAAAGAATTACCTAAGATATTTTTGTCAATAAAAACAGCTCCTACATAATTCTCCCTCAGTAACCTTCAAAAGCCGTCAAAATCGATCCCCTAATTTCCAATTTGGCATGTCATGGTGTCCACAGATTCTCTCATTTCCTACTTTGTGGTTTTCTTTGGCCCTAAATACACTTATTTCTTTTCTAAGGGGATATTTTTAATTCTCTGATAGTCTCTCTGAAAACATGTCTACCAGATTAATTCAAACATATTCATGATTTTTCCCTTAATGCCCTGGTCTTTCAGGTTCTCAATCTCCACTCTCCAGGTGGGAACAACCCCCAACTCCTTCAGCCACTCATGACCATCCCCCAGTGTAGACCTTGTTATTTGTAACTCAAAATCCTGTACAAACTCACCATCAAAATCCAGCACCTCCTTTCCAGTTTATGTCTTTTAGTAATCTGATCCCAGTATTTGTCACCTGGAAGATCTAGAATTCCATGATTACAGCATTTTTTCACATCCCATATCTCCCATTGTGTCACCATTCCCATATTCATGTCTAAACACTTCAATCCATCATTATACATTTGGGGTCCATATATTCTCAACTGTCAAGAGGTCCCTTCCATTTATAACATAGTCCTGTGACAAAATCTCAATACTTATTCACCTATTTGCTTCTCTGTGCCTCTCTCAATGTGGCTAAAAGTGGCCAGAGAGAAACTCCAATCTTGTTGGTAGGTCTCATTTTCAATTCATGATAACAAACCTCTGATTAGATATTAGTTTCCAGGCACTAGGTGACAATGTTCTCGATGTCCATTGTCACTACCTTATGCCTTCTCTCTCTTCACCTGTAATCCTCCTCTATACATTGTCTTATGGCTGTCACTTTACTTCCCACTTCCTTGAAGAGAGCAAAGAGTCTGCGTGTTCTTAGCAGCACCCACTCAGGGCTGTGTTCATACATTCCCCTTCCTATTCTGGCAGTAGACAGTGCCCAAGCTCTAAGGTTAAATCCTTCCCCTTGGCCTCTCCTAGTGAGTCTGCCCTGTATCTGAACATTTTTCTCTTCTCTTCTAACCCTACATGTTTCCCTCAACACCAGATCATTCCTTTCACTGCTAATGAGCTTGTGTAATCCCTATTTCTCCTCTTGCAACCCTCTAATTCTCTTTTGCCACAAAAAAAAGCTCAGTTTGTGTCTTTTCATTTTTGCCCATCCACTCCAATGAAGCTTTTGTTCTGCATTCTCAGGACTGTGCCTGTCAATGTCATCAATGATTTTTTTTTTTTTTAAGGTTTTTTGAGACAAGGTCTCGCTTTGTGGTTCAGGCTGGCCCTGAGCTCAGCCTCAAACTCACATTACAGCAATCCTCCTGCCTCTGCCTCCCAAGTGCTGGGATTACAGGCATGAGCCACCACGCCCAGCACGTGGTATGTGGTACTGGTTGCTGCTGGGGTGAGTCTCCACGCCCAGTATTGTTATGTGGTTACCAGGGATTGAACTCGGGCCCTTGCGCTTGCAAGACAGGCGCCGGAACCACTGAGCTATATCCCCAGCCCAACAATGATTCTGTTATTATATGTGGAGTCATTTCTCATCTGCATCTTATCTGACCATCAGCAGCATTTGGCATAGCTCAGCCCATCATCCTGGAAACATACCTTCATCTGACGTCATACCTTCATCTGACATCATAGCTTACTCACCTTCCCCAGGACTCAGAGGCGGTCACATCTTGTACTTCTCATTTTTCCTCTTCTTCTCCCCTAATCTTTCCTGTCAAGATTCCTCATGGATCAGTTTTTTTTTTTTATCATCTTCACTGTTTATTTTTTATATATTCCATTATCTCATTTCATAGCTGGAAGTACCATGTGTACACAGTGATTTCAAAATTCGACATGCACTGTTCACTATGCTTTTAAATGCTAGAGCTATTTTTAAAATTATCTACATGTCCTGTTGGTTTTTCCTGTTTGTATCGCAAACATGAATTTATCCTTTAACATAACTGAATATATTCTCAGATTTAACATGAATATGTTAAATCAAATCACTTTTCAAACACAGAACAAATCAGATCACAAACAGATAAATCTTCCAACAGGTTAGTTCTACCCTAATTCAATGTAAATAATAGCAACACAAAACACAATGAAAAGGAATCACAAAATCACCTCTCTAGAAGTTTCTGAACAACTCTCAGGAAATATTCAGAGTGCTTAAAAGATTTCTCAGTCTTGTAACCATTAGCAATGCAGCCAAAAAGGAAAGGACAAAAATAAAAATACTTAATCTGATCCTCATGTCACGTCAGGTCCTGTCACAGCTCTGTAAACTTCTTGCCTGCTTAACAGTAGTACTATACCCACATCTGCCCATCCATTCACTAGATATACATTAAGAATTTTCTTTAAGTGCTGAGGTGGATAATTGGGGATAAAATATCAACAGCATGTATGTGCTCTGCCAGTAAGGACCAGCAAAGTTGTTTTTTCAATTGATGGCAGGAAATTTCAAAGTGTCTGACCTTTCCTCAATAAAACAAAAGGTAAGATTAAAGCGAATAGAGAAGATGGTACAAAAGATACTTACTAACTCTCCAGTTTCATTACAGTACATGACTGAGGAAATCCTTTCAATGGTAAAAGGACCAAATCCTGTTTGCAATTTATCTGTTAATGAATTAAAGTTTCTCACATTCATTGCATATGTCAAAAAAGTATTGGTGTTTATTTTTCTGCTTGTAAAGAAGAAATATGTTCAATATAGAAAAAAAAGTGCAACAAGAAGAAACAGAAAATCACCAGTAGTCATTCAGAGATATAAGTAATGGAGTACCTGAGTTTCATTAGTACTTAGAAGTCGACAAATTCTGTTTTTGATATCTTATACTTATTAAAACAGTTCAGTGAAATATTAATATTGTATCCTAGTTTTATATATGGGATATCTGATAGACAACACAGATGAAGTATAAAAAGACAAGCTATGAAGTTCAATGTTACTACTTATATGATAACATTTTATATATTTTAAATATTTTGTAGGCTTTTCATTATTTAGGAAAATAGTCTGCTGTTAAAATTAAAATACATTTTAATGTAGATGTATAAAATATATGTACATAATACATTTTATGAAGATATTTATATTTCCCCCCTAAGGAAAAGTATGGCCTAGATATTATAGGATTGAGGATCTTAGATTTTATCTAGTAAATAATACAAAAGTGCTAATATACAAATGGCCAGGTCAGAAAAGAGTTATAGATCAGTAACTGGCAGCTATGAGAAAAATAGTTTATAAAGACAAAACTGGTCAGAAAACTAATTTAACAGTTAGTATGAGAGCTGATAAGAGAAAATCACTTATTTAAGACTGCAATAGTTAAAACAGTAATAAAAATGATAAAAATAAGAGATGTAAGACTGATACGGTATATGTTGGAATCTTTAAAATTAATAGCAGTGTCTAGATGTGTGCAATTATTGAAATGCAGCTAGAGGATTGTTCAAGTTTGTGACTTCTTACTTCAAAACATATTTTATTCCATAAGTGATCTAATAGTCTGCATTCCACCAAGAAGGAAAATTGAAGAAAATAGCATTTGTCAGTCTAAATGTTGGTATTAGTCTGAAAAGGTGCTCAATTTGTTGTGCTGCTCCATCATTTCTGCCTCCCCAGCTTGATGACTACCAATATTGCCAATGTTAGACTTGGGATGGATGTAACACATTGCCTAGAAATTTGAAGAAATATATATCACTTCAAATATTTTATTTTAAAGTAATACAAGTAGGTGTCAATAAAGAAAATAGTAAAGCTGCTATATGAAAAAAGAATTCCTCATAATAAAAGTAGAAAATAGCAATTGTAAATGCACTGTGTGCCAAAGTCTTAAAAGAAGATATTTTCATTTATTAATCTCTCAATTCATTTCCTAATAATACAATGTTTTTTTGCATAAAGTATTTTAATTATTACAAAAGCAATTCACAATCACTATAATTTTGAACAATTTTTTTCCTATTTCACAGTGGCTATGATACTCTTTGGTCCTCTTTTGTACTTCCAGTTTCTCACACCAGAAAGTCAATGTGCCAGATCCAGCAATTCCTCTTCTGGGTACCTTCCCAAAAGAAATAAAGTATTTTCAGAAATTGTTTGCTTCAGATCTTAGAAGTTTCCTTTGTGGTTTCTGATTTAAAATTTGCAAATTACATGCCATATCTCAGAGTTAGTTTCATGTTTAAATCTTGTTATTTCTTGAGAGGAAGACTCAGAATACTAAGGCTATAATACTCTTTATTTTTTAAAAAAAATATTTATTTGTAGTGTGCTATGTGGTGTATGTATCAGCTGACAGGGTGTTATGGGAACTTCTTGTTGGAACAACAGATACAATAAGCTTCTCCATAGAGTTATTCTGTTAATCTCAGAAATGAGGCAGAAATGCACCTCATTTTGCCTTCCCACATCAGTAAATGAATGTGTAAAGTTTCCAGCCCTGAAATCTCGCATCTTCACCTCTTCTTAAAACAAGCTTATTTATTAAGGGAATCTCAACATCCCACACCCTTAAACTGAAGTAAAGGCAGTGACATTCACCTTCCTAACCCTTATCCTCGGTATGAAGCTAGAATACCCCAAGTCTGACCTTAAAACAGATGTGGTTGAAAATCAAGCTATAAGTTTAACTATGTCACTGAGCTCCCAGTGAAGTTGATTCAAGCATAAAACATCAGACCATACAAACCAGTAGTATGCATATACAAGGAAGCAGTCATCACAGAATTCTGTCTCACTTCAAGTACTGGAAATGAGGCTCCTGCTCAGTGAGTTCTCTCTATTCAAGTATCACCTTCCATGGTCAGAGCTTATTTTTTTCCCTTTAAGATCATTGGTACATTTTAGGCATACTATGTGGTCACACTCATCATTCATCACCTGTACCTCATACATCTTGGTCCTTATTTTCCCCATTCCCCTGCTTTTACTTCCATCCCTTTACTTATGCTTAAGACTAGCTCATTAAATGAAGGCTATAGTTTAAATGAGATTTCGTCTTGCCTGGCCATTTTAAGCTTATCAATCCTAGAATTAAAATAAAAGAAGGAAAAGTTGTAAGTGAGAATTTTATCACTTCTTTTTTCAAAATATTATATAGCTAGATGTATTCAGTTACATCATGCTCTCCATTTACCCAAAAAGCATGTCTGAATATAGCAAACTAAAATCCATTGCCTGTACATATTAAATAGTCTGTTCAAACACGGTAACAAGTTGCACTAATAAAAAGCAAAAAAAAACAGTAAATTATTCTTTAGGAAACACAATAGCTAGCATAAATCACTCTTTGTGAAAGAGACCAACTGAATATACAAAACCAAAACCCTGACTTGTTTCATACATCTTGGAGTTGACATGTAGAAAGATCACCTTGGAAAATAAACACCTTTTCTTTCCAAACTTTCATATGGGTAAGGTGTTTGTTGTCCTTTCTCTCTTCTCTTCTACTTTTATAAAAATTATCAGTTTGCTAAGAAATAAATATAACCACTTTATTAGTCTTTCCTGTAATGAATTATAAAGTATTTGAATATATGAGTATATTTTATTTCTTCTTCTTTAGTTATACATAGAGAAGATGGTGAGTAATTTTATTTTTCCCAAAAGTTCCATAATATATACTGAAGAAAAAGATAAAGAAGGTCAAGTGAATGCTTGATATTATGGTTCGCACATTCAATATTGGAGACATTTTCAAAATTTACATGATATGACATATCTTACTGTAATAAAAGCAAAGCATCCTGAGTAATAGTAGAACAATATCCTGAGTTCCAAAAGCCAACAAATTTTCCATTTTCATGGGTCCTTGATATCTTTTATCATACTTTCTCTTAGTATCTTGAAATTGCAGGAATTAACCTCTTGATCAAATTGGAAGTTAGCAGGTACAGGAAGACCCCTGATGAAAGTTGCTTAGCTTACAGCAGGCAGCACTAGGGTTGGAGCCTCATCACCTGCCTTAAAAATCAAGGTTATGAATACTTATCTATGCTTATTCTAAAGAATTTTTTAAATCCCTTGAGAATTATATTGAAAGCCAGCAAAGTGTTTTATACTGAAAGGAACATCTAGAAACATATTCTACGGGGAAGATCTGAACTGATGCACTTGTGAGTGAATGACAGGAAATGAAATGGCCATCGCAGGCGTTGTCATCTAGCAGACCTTGCAGTCGATATAAAAACGTGTTTATAAACACCAGGCCAAACCTGGAGTGATGTCACAGTTGTCCTGGCTTTTATTAAGCAGAGTAGCTCATGGGAGATGAATACAGAAATGGAGTAATGTGCCTTGTGCACCTAACAAGTATTATGAGGAAAACTATGGAGCTTCATCACCCAAAACTTTGACAGCAGCATTGCATGGTAACATCATTCGCAGTGCAGAGCTCCTAACCCTTGGGTGCCCTTGAAAGAAGAATAAACACCGAAAGGCCTATCAGTCTTGAAGAGGCTGATTCCTTGGCCCCTGTGAGGGATATACTGTGCAGGAGAGACTTTCTATAATCAGCTAGTGGGCATCTGCTCTCTCTCCAATCCGTTTCTTATTCCTTAACAATATACTTTTTTCTAAAGTTTAATTTAAAATGTTTAAAATGCAATCACTTCTCACCTATTTTCATACTAGATCCTGAGACACAAAGAAAAGTAGACCCAGTCTAAAACACGAACAATTTTCCAGCTTTGGGGAAGAGATGATCCGTGAATATTAATGATGACACCTCGCTGAAGGTGCTATAAATAGTGGCAAGAACATAAAGCTGTGTGGCGAAAATCAAAGAAGTGCCTCCGAGTGCAGGAAGAGATTTTCCAAAAGAGGCCACATTTGAGATACCACTTCACAGAAGTGCTCCTTTCTCCTCCCTGTCTCCAGTGAACCCACGTTAGCCCTGTAGAATTGCCTTAAGTATGATCCTCCCACTATGCCCGACCTTTCAGGCTGATCTGAACCAACTTTCACCTTTTGGCTGTGCGGCTTTGCAATTTTAAAGGAGATGCAGATATTTATAAGTTTAATTCAACTTAAGTAGGCACTATATTTGGCATGTTTTTTAGCTCCAGATTTTATATTTCTCCACAGTTACAATAGAAAGGAATAAAGCAATATTTATAGAATCTCTATGTTGGTATTTATGTCTTAAAACTAGCAGGGAAAAAGCCTCATGACATATATCTTCTAAAAAGCATAATATAAATGTAAATGATAGTTTTACAAACTACGTGGAGATGCTAATGCCCTTCTGGCCAGTGTCAAGAGTTCATTGCTAATAGTTCTATATATTGTGCTGTCTTGAGTTCAGAAAATCTTATTAGAAGTAATATTATAGATTTTTCAAGAATTCAACCAGGAAGAATATATATTCTTATTGTGAGTCAAAGCCTGTGTGTGGAATTTATGTATACTATATGACTATTAGGCTTTGATTTAAATAAACATTTAAATAGTTTTATAATGGAATTAATTTTATTTATTTGAAAGTGATGTAACAATCATTTGCTTTTTCAAAGTTTAAATTGAGCTTATTTTTGAAATTAGAATAAATTAACAGGGGTATTATCAATGATAATACATAAAGAAATAATAACCAAAGTCAAATTTAGATTTTTGAAATGCAATTCATTATTTTTTCTAAAACACGGTTAATAGACTGATTTATTCTTGGTATTTGATAGGCTCAGACATGTGCGCATTCGTTTCCCAGCCAACGAGTAGCCAATGCTGCTGTTTCTTTAATTCAGAACTAAATCCCTACCCCAGCAATGAAAATAAAGATTCTAATGATTCTGTGGGATTTCACTAGTGTCTGGGTCCAGGAAGCAATTTGTTGTTTTCAACATCTCAGACATTAAGCACATTTCTGCAATTGATTCCAAAACAGCCAAATATTGCTCCTTTTTAATCATCTTAACACATATTTCCCTTGAGCTCTTGTGTCCATTTTCTGGATGATCTAAAAGTGTTCTCGAGAGGTAAACCCAGTAGAAGCTCTTTAGAAAGCAATCAGTACTTAGTATCTTCATTTTATCACCCTCAGTCAGTGGATACCATATTCATTGTTTCAGACATGGGCAAAATGGGCTCACTCAGTCTTCTAAACCAGATGGATTTCAATTCTCAAAGTAAGGATGATATCAACATTTCAGGGAACTAAGTGCACAGGTGCTATGATCTCCACTATTCTCTATGCAGGAAATGTTAAGAAAAATTCAAATATTCTTGATGCTCCTTTTTTAGCCTTCTCTAAATATAGAATTATTTTGAAACTCTGAGATGTCTAGAAGCATTGGACCTGGCACTCATGGCCGGTGCTGAGATATAAACATATAGGGGTTTATCTCAAACCCACAATGCAATGGCGAGGTTGCCTGATGACTGCTCAACAGTGGTAGTTCTTCTGACTTTTTGTATTATGTACCATACATCTGATAGGAATAATATTAACACAATACTTTTCAGTGCTAAAATGAAATACTCAAGGCAATTTATTCTTATTCTTATTATTTCAGGTTTATTTTGGCTCACTTTTTAGAAATACAAGATCAAGCGGTCACAACTAATGATAATTTCTTTTTGTTAGAACCCTGAGTCAGCCCATAGTACCAAGTAGCCAGAGACAGGAAGTATATGTGCCTTTTGTTGTGTTTGTCTGTTCTCTTTTTCTTCTTATAAAATCAGTAGTATTCTTCCATAAGACTTCACCCGACTGACCTTCTCTAATTCTACCACTCCTTCAACCCACACTCTCTAAACACCATAGTCCAGGAAGGCAAACTTCTCAGTGAGAGCAAACAGTTCACTTCAATGTGTGAGCCGTAGGCTCACCAATGCTCTCATAGTCCACTTAAGTCTGTGCTCTTGTATTCGCTTGTAACAGGCGCTAAACTACACCATGTGAAGGTGTTGGAGGTACATAAGCTGAATGCATATCACAGAACTTATGAAAATGGGAATCTCACCTCATCCTTCATTTTCTCTCTTTAATTTAGTCACATGATGCTTTAACTGATTAGCTTTTCTTTTCACAGAAAAGAATTAATTAATTAATTAATTAATTAATTTTGACCAGAGAACCACATCATCTTCCCTCTACTAATCACAAAAGCTGAGCTGATTAGTGGGCAAACCTTGGACTACCATTTCTCACAGTGAAGGAAATGTCTAGCTGTCTTCTCTGCTCTGGTGCTTGGGACATTACCTCCTGGCATGCCTGAATGGTGTCCCCAGAGCATTCCTTCCCCCCTCTTCCACCATTACTTCCTTATTTATTTCAAGGTCACTGCAGGACCATATTAATGGCATGTGATTTCAACTATTCATATACCTATACAAATTCCTGTCAAATGTATAGAATTTATCCTTGTGAGGGAAAAAAAAAAAAACTACTTTAAATTTGATCAGTACAACTTAACTATACTCTTCCAATTCCCACCGACTTTCTCTACACAAATTCCTACCACTTCATGGAAATAGCTCCTTCCAGGCTGGCTATGAACTACAACTTGCCAAATTCAATGATCAATATTCTTTCTTCAACATATTGTCATTTGACACTAGGTGGCTTGATTAACTCTTCCTAAATATAAGAAACATTTTCTTCTCTAGTTTTCATGAAACTCCAATTTTTATATTACACCTCTCATACTGACTCTTTCTTAGTCAGTTTTACTGGATTTTTTTTCCTATCAGACCTCTAAGCAAGACACAATCCAAGCATTTCTCCCTATTATCGATCAGTGTCTGTTTAACCTTCTTCCTTGGGTAACTTCATTACTACTTTAAAAACCTCTGAAATCACTTTTGACTCCTGAACTAAGCCTTGCACTCAGAATGCTTTTCTGCTTTCCAGATTAGTATGTAAACCACCTCCACTTAGAAAACTCTACCTTAAAGTGGCCCAATTTAAATTATTCATTTCATCTGCATCCTTCAAATCTCCTTTTTCAACCATAAGTCTTCTTCATTGTGTTCAATGAAATCAGGCTATCTAGTTAAGTAAATATTTCAGAATCAACCTTCATTCCATTCGTTGCTTTCCTTCCTATGCGATCCATCGACAACTGCTTTCCTTCTCAGCACATCCAGTAATAAGGCCACAGAGAATTTCCAACCTTCACTGGACTTCTCTGACTTTTCCAGTTTGACTCCAGTCTACACCGTCCCCACTGGCTATGCACCTAAGACAACACAATGCACCTGAAGTGAGCATTGGATCCTATTCCCCACTCTGTGTTCTAGTGCCTTCTTGTCAGAATCAGCTGACAGGACTGGCCACCACCTGTGAGTCTCTCATCTTCACCTCTGGCTTCACTCTTCCTCTCAGTCACTCAGAAAAGTACCTGCACTGTGATCTTTTCAACACACTAAGTTCATTCCTACTCCAGAAATTTAACACTTGCCTGTAAGATTCTTTCCCGGAATAGTTTTATGGCTGCCTCTATGTCATGTTTCAATTCTCCTCAATTCTAATGTTGATTTTTCAGAGAGGTTTTTCCTAATTATTCTCTCGAACATTAGCGTATTTTACCTTTTACACAGCATTTAACAGTATTTCTTTCCTGTGTGTGCTTATTTACTTTTTCCTCTTTTGTATAGACATTGTAAATGTTGGAGAATTTACTTGCTGTACCATTTTCCATTCCTAAACTCTGTTTCGCATAGAATATGTCCCCAGTGAAGGTTTTTTGAAGGTTCCTGAGATGGGTCACTATTCTCTATTGGCAAGATTAAATCTGCGTGCGAGCATAATTTCTGGAAAGATCCTTTAGCCAGTGCTGCATGTTCTATTTTGTGTGCTATTTAAATGTTATCATCTGGGAAATGTACACTGAGCTCTTATTCTGGCTTAAGTATAATAGGCACAGTTTGTTGATCCCATTTATTTCCTATTTTTAAATGTTACTAGGACATGTCGTGAAGGATTTGAGTGAGAGTTCCCTAGGGCAGTCACTAAGTCAAAATAAATGTTTTTACAATAAATTATTTATAATAGTTTCTGCCAGTTTTTCCTGGCTTTAATAGCAGACCACCAGACCTATTTAAGCTTTAAAGCTGAGAATTTCAGTTTTTGAAGAGAAGGAAAGTGTGTTCTGGGTAGAGCTTTGAGGACATGATAAGACATGGTACTGACTGACTCTAGGAAACAGGAACTGATAAGGAAAAGAGACCAGGAATCTGATTTCTTCAGTTATAATGAGCAGGACAGGACAGGGTTCCAGCTGCAGTGGATTTAATACCATACCAGTTCCAGCTTGGGACTTAATATCATATATATAATTGCTATGAGCATCATGTACCTCATATGGAAAGTCATCAGTAATCAATTTAAAAATACATAAGTTTAACCATTTGGATTCAGAGTCTTCCAGAATGCAATCTCCAGATGTGACTGTGAGTGTGTGATTTGCTAATAGGACTGTCTGTGTGTTCAAATGTGATTAGAATTCAGGGCTGCAGCATGTATATTAAGCAGACTGTTATTTGAGTTGGGGAGCAAGGGACAAAAAGCATAAGAGCACACAAATCTTTAGGCTCAGCAATATGAGAAAAGACTTTCTTTTAAAATTGTAAAGACAAGAAAGAATGTGATAGTAATAAAGAAAAAAGGAAACAAAGTTTATGTATATAGGCGGTGGCGGGTTACAGGGCAGGGGGGATGAGGAAAAAGTGAGAATCAACTCATATCATGTTCTAGTACAAACTCTCAATGTTGAATGTAATGATTATGTGTATTCATAATGTACCAATAAAGATTTTGACTTTAAAAAAATTTTTTAAAACTGAAGATGAAAACAAAAGTAAACAAACAAATAAAAAACAACAGCAAAAAATAAGTAAATAAGCAAAGACAGATGACTGAGATTGCCCCAACCAAGCCATATTTCCAAGGAAATATCACTGACCCTTCTGGACATTAGTGCTTGATATTTTAAGATATAAAGTTTGAACTATAAACTTTATAAGATTCTTACCAAGAATAGTGATGTTCTGCGTTAGTTAAGAGATTCTTGAGGAAATATTGGTCCTCCTCTCTCAAATAAATAAAACCATTTTCCATACTTAGAATTCTCATATATAACTACTCAAATGAGTTTTATAAAATAGATGGAGAGTTCATTTCTTTAAATAAATTAATGTATTTTTAAGTGTAATAACAGGCTTCATTTAAATAAGGTCTATGGAGAAAATGATTCATGTTATGTACAATGTAACTATTGATGTATAGTAATTCTTGATGGGTTAGTAGAAATATCTTCTTAAGAATTTATAGATAAAATTTATAAGCTATTTGCATCAATTAGAAGCCTAGGCTTTCTACAAGAAGAAGAATATTAAGAAATTGACAGCACAATTCTCTTCAGAAATTAAATGATTATGCAATGTGAAGATGTGAGGCATATGGCCATTAGCACTACCAAATCACTACATTCTATGAATATTAATTTACCTAATGAAGGCATGTTTTTGGTGGGGAACATAAAATTGTGTCAAAATGAAGACAGATTTTGAAAAAAAATGTATGCACAAGATGCGACTTTCATTAAAGAAACGCAATTCTTGAAATGCTATAAATCATACTATTTTCCATGAAGTTACTTGGGTTTTAAACAAATCAATTGTTGAGTTACTACTAATTAAATGAGTTTTAAATGACAGCTCTACAGTTGCCTTAATAAGAAACAAAACCAGATGCCCAGCCAACTGTAATCACAAGAAATATTTCCAGCTGGTTTAATCCTTCAAGCCCTTGTCTGGCTACTTCTTACAGTCTTAAATGGTGAATTGTTTACATGGTTTCTAAAATACAGAGAGCTTTCAGTACAGGAAGACAAAGGTTATAGACTGAAACACCAGAACTCCAGAACTTAGTAAAATACCTTCATTTTTATTTCTTTTTTATAGTAAGGATCCAAAATGAATAATTTTCCAATTCAACAGACTATAAAAGCACCCTTAGCATGGAAGCAAACATCTTCAGAAAGTTAAAAGACAAAAAGAGGCTTGATGCATACTGCTAGTTCCATCTCTGAAAACAAGTCTCTTTTGTTAAATAATAAACATCCACTTTCTATTGCAAATAAATAGAGTAAGTATAAAATGAAAACTTAATTCACTTTAAAAAATATTTTTGAAGAACGTACTAAATGCATGTGTTGTGCTATGCACTATATAAATTCTAGAATGTGTCCTTCCATGTTTATAATGTTACAATGAAGGAAAAGACAAACGTAAAATTATATAAAAGGCCCAATGGGATAAGGCAATAGGAAGCTTCTGGGAATGATAAAGAAGATAGTACCATAATTTGGAAACATTGAAGAAACTGACCCATGTTTTGTCTCTACATTTTCCATTCTTACACCTGCTTCAGTTCATTGCTAAGATGTAATGGAACTAAAAAGTACATCATCAGCTTCTTCAGTCCATTATGAAAAAGATCTATTTTCTAATATCAAAATGCAACCACATCTAGAAGACAAAGTGTCCTAGAGTCCTCATCTCTGTTTCTCATATCTGCCCAATGTTGAGGCCAGATGTTACCTGAATTCCCATTTTGTGGAGTGCTGGACATCTTGTCGGAGTCCTTTAGGTTCTTGGTCACTTGAAAAATCCTTTCTTGAAACTGAACCTCATTTCTACAGAGTTATGAAAGATCTACCAGAGCTATTTGGTGGCCAAGAGTCTGGTATAGACTAAAGTGGCCTCTAGGACACTAGGACACACCATAATTCCAATTGTAATGCTAACAATTTGCAGTCCAAGCAGAGCTTTAAACAGCTCAGTACTGGACATCACCCTGGAGCCCCCGGCCAATTCACACAGCCTCTAATCCAAACAAGCCACAGTCCCACCTACGGAGTTCTCTGTCCCCTCTGCCAGATCCAGTGGACCCAACAATAGTCCAAGGGGGAGCATAGAATCCTTTCCTTCACTGGAGGTCACATTTTGACAGTTTTCAGTATTGTAAGAGAAAAGAAATAAGGAACAGTCATAGAAAGTAGCCAGCATGACTATTTCAATTAATAAGGCCACAGATGTCAGGATGTTAAGCATTAGGCCACGCCTGCAAGGACAAACTCAACTGCTGGGCTATGACAGTCAATTTTATTTGTCAAATAGGCTGGGTGAAGAGACCGGCAGCCATCTTGCAAAACCTAACTTCCGGGTCCTTTTGTAAGAGCTTCTGGAGGAAACCTGCCTTCGAATCAGTGAACTGAGAAAAACAGTTGGCCTTTCTCAGTGTGAATGAGAATCATCAAATTTATTAAACAGCAAAACAAAAAGGAATATTGGCTTCACCCTCTCTGCTTTAGTTAAGCGACGTCAGCTTCCCTCGCTCCTAGATTATTGCTTCTGTGTCCAAGGTTTGTGGATGCAGATGAGGACCTACATATTCACCCCCATTGTATGTGAATTCCTGTTTCTCAGGAGAACATTGATCAACGTATACCTTAAAGACTAGTATGATTTATGGGCGTAGATTTCCGCTTTTTGATCATTCTGTACCTACGAGCAGGTCACCATCCAGAAGGTCTGGGCCAGAGAGCTTAGCAAAAGGAAGACAGAAGTAGGTGCCTCTTCTTCCTGTATATCCAGAGCTCTCTGCAAATTAGTTCAGAATCTTGGAAACTTTAGTGATTAACAAACTTGCAATGCAGCTTCCCTGACTACTTTTCTCTCTGTTTATTTAAAACACCATGGTAATCCATATAGTATTCTATCTTTAGACTGAAAGTTCCATGAATTTTGGACTATATATTTTGCTATTATCTCACTAAAACTATGCACAATACCAGGACTGTTCAAGAAATATTTGTTACCAGATTAAATGAATTAGAACTGTATGTATACTGTGGAAGGAAAAAAGAATGTAAAGCTATGTAGTTTCTTTAAAATATAGTGGTTAAGATTTGAGAAAGTAAGAATTTATAGTATGGGTGTTCTGGACAAGACCTTTAAGTGAGGATAAATCTGGAAGATTTGGGGAACATAATGGGACTTATGAAGAGTCAGTAATCCTGTCTGTCTCATCAAATGCACAAAGTGAAAGCGTGGACATCCACTCAGTGTGTCACCCATGCTAAGTCAACTCAAAGCATAGAAAATCCGATGTGGCCGCAGTTCATTTATTTTTTTCATTGCTTGTTTTGTACCTTCTATGCAGTGAGATAAATAATAAGAGTTGTTCTGAAGTGCACTGGCATTTAGAAGGATTGCAAGTCCAGTTATTGATTGAAGTTGAAAAATAAGTGTTATTGTATTTCCTTGCCATTTCTAGCAAAGGAAGGAAAATTAAATATGATGGGTAATAGATAAACCTTTCCCTATGTATCTGACTACACTTTATCAGGAGAGACAGAAAGACAGACATACACACACAAACACACAGAATCCCAGTAATACTTGAAAACAGATTCATAGTCAGACATGTTAAAAGTGTGGCAAAATTGAGCATAATTATAGTTCTTAACTTGGTACAGAGACAGAAATAGTGGAATATGCTTAGAATAAAAAGCAAGAAATCTACCATCACTATCATGCTTTGTAAAACTGTGTTCCTGTTTATTTCAACTCTTCGCTTATTTACCTAGTCAATATCAGGCACAGAGCTAAATTTTAAATAGATATGGTACATGAGACCATGGATTTCACCTCGGATTCACACAGGCACATGTACTATAAAATGTTTCCACAATTCACTGTTTATTTACAGTTTGATGACATAGGCTGTGGAGAAATATAGAATGCTATGGAAATGTTCAACCAGAAGACCCTTAAGTAAATAAGAAAAAGCTTCCTTAAAAATATTTAAGTATATAGGCTATCTGTATATATATGATTATATCATACTTGCTATACACTGTATTATACACAAGCCCCGTTATATTGTTTCTCATTTATTTTTCTTTAGTACGTGTTTGAGGTACATAATGATTATACTGGTTCTAGGGATTTGGCATATGAACATAACAGGTCTATTTTTTTTTAACTTCTCCTTCCCTCCCACCCCTAAATTTCTTGATTCCTTTCAAATTTACAGTAGATCTCCCTATTTCCTAGCATCTACCTCTTGTTTTGTTCTTTCTTTGATTTATACTTAGGGTTTCTCATAAGAGAAGTCATGAGATACTTAAGCTTGTGTGTCTGATTTACTTCACTTTACACTATATCATTACTTTCATACTGTTTATACTCTTTATATTTATACACTCTGTACCATTAGTACTCAACTATTGATTGTAGAGCAAACAACTAAGAATAACAGCTTTTCTCTAAGGGGTGGCATGTGAGAAACAAATTCTGAATTTAATGGCTTTGATTTTTTAATGAAAGATAGAGTTGCTCTTTTTATTTACAGGAATAAGCAATGCTGTAAAAGAAATTGCTAAGAAATTCAAAGATGAGGAACCGAAACAATGATGATAATAATAATGACTAAATTGAGTATTTATTTTGAACCTTGCACTCTTCTAAGCATTTTGCAATGTGGTAAATATGTTAAGGTAGTTTCAATAATGACATTTATAAAGTTTTAAGTGGTCATAATTCAAGTTTGTTAAAGTATCTTCAAATGAAGCATAATAAAGCACAATTTCTTGCGTACATTAAGGTGGAGAAATTGGCTTCAAATTTTGAAATTAAATATCTCTGACATGTCAAGATTATTATTTTTAACCTTATACAAGTCTACCATCATAAAATTTCTTTCTGTGTTTCAAAACAAAGCAAAGAAATTAGCAAAAAATATTTTTAAGTTACAAATGATAATTAAGAAAATAATTTTTGGGGCTGGGAATTTATTTCAGTGGTTCTGGCACCTGCCTTGCAAGTACACGGTCCCAAGTGTGATCCCTGGTAACCATGTGTAATAATGTCAGGTGTGGAAACTCATGCCCAGCACCAATCAGGACCACAAAGCAGATGGCTGGGCATGGTGGTTCATGCCTATAATCCCAACACTCAGGAGGCGGAGGCAAGAGGACTGCTGTGAGTTTGAGGATGAACTCAGGGCAAGCCTGAACTACAAAGTGAGGCCCTGTCTAAAATGAAAACAAAAACAAAAACAGGCAGAAAATAATATTTGTTTTCACTTTTTCTGCTGAAGTTTATTGGCTTAAAAATACTATTGATGTGATCTTTGATGTTATTACATGATAAACTAGTGTCAAACATCCTGACAATGGTTGCAAAAAGCAATAACTCTCATACAGTGCTATGCTAGACCTAAGAAAGCACCATTTTTTAATTTATTACAGGTGAGGTGTTTTGAGCAATTTATAAGCTTTTACACATGATGGTCTTTCCAAGGTGAATTAGATAGAAATATTTGCATAATTATAAAAAACACAGGTTCAAATTTGTGATACAAGCACCTGACATACACTTCTAATGAAGTTTAGGATATAATCTTAGATACATGATAGATGTTGTATAATTTTTTCCTTTTAGGAAAAGTATAATTTATTCTAGCAACTTTAGATAATAACATAAGTGTCTCTGAATTATATCAATGTCACTCATATAAAATATCCAATCACTGAATTAAGCACGATGTAATCATTTTGGAATGATTTTGCAACATACTTAATTTCATTCATTTCTTCCTATTAATGTTTTCTATTGGTACCTATTATACAAGCTTGGCTTTTTCAAAATTTTCTTCATTTTTTTCGGTGATACCAGTTCCTTAGGTAGGCACGGTATCACTGTGCTAAATCCCAGCTCTAAATGTTTTTTTAATTCCTAGAGTATCTTCATATGTCAAATTTATTTTGTATCAGGTATTAAATTAATTTTATTTACAATTCAATAACATCACTTCATAAACTACACCTTTAATGATTTGACTATCACTTAGATTGCTTTAAGGGGTTAATGGAAATGCTATTTGCCCTCTGCTTGTTTCTGAATCTATCCAGAAAAATCTCTCAAAGGATTCCAAGTGTTAATTCAGAGCAGAAATGAAGCCATATTAGTACATATTCAAAAGCATTTATTTTGAGATAAATAAAGCACTAATTCACTTAGAATTTTTATTCAAATGATTCAAAACAGGGTAGTACATAGTTCCACTTACAATTTTAAAAGATCTGCTGTCTGAAATGTAAATTTTCATTTCTGGAACAGTATCACCTAACAAATGGAATTTAGAGATTTACTTTTCTTTTTATTAGTCTTATAGCTCATGATTTGCAGCTGGGCTGGAGCTGACAGGTTCAGCACACTGTTAATTAAAGTTATATTGAGTCAAAGATTAGAAATAAAAAATAAGAGCTTTATGAAAAGTGTTGGCATTGGCTTTTGATTTTGTGCTCCTTGTAGAGGTTTAAAATCACACTATTATTAGAGAAAGTCTATACTCACGAATGTCACTGATCCATTCATTGCTGCACTTAAAGAAAATAAAATTTCTTTCACTACAAACCAGTTAAGATTGAACAACTCACTGTATCAAAAGGTAACAAAGCCATTTGCAAATATAAATAGGACCATCTAAAGTACTTTTCCCTCGAACATTTCCTGTGAGCACTGAGATCACCTCCGTTTTATGCTGTACTTCTTTTACCTTGTCCTTTTCCCCATCTCAGTATGAATATAGATATGTCCTTGATAAAGTCTTGAATTTATAAGATTTTCACTTACATTTTACTTTTTTGCAAAAGGGCCTGATGTTTCTTAGAAATACTGTAGTTGATTTTTAGCATAGTACCTTTCACTTTGCAGAAGTGTCTGGGAGGATGTCCAGGAGCCAACTAGATTACTCCAACTCACTAAATATATCTTATTAATCAATAAAATTGATTCTTGGTCTATGAAAACTTGAAAGTAATATACTAGAATGATAAAGATTATTTCTAAGCTAAGAACAAAAGTTTAGCAATGTGAAAGGTAAAGGGCAGAGATAATTAAACCAGTGTATTTTAGGTTACAGTTAAGGCAGAATTTCCTCCTACACTGACTGAAGAAATTTGTTCAAAAACTAACTATATTAGCTTTACCCAGTGTTGAATGTTGCATAACAATTCAGCATTTAGTTGCTTAAAATATCTCCATTTCATTAGCACATGATTCAGCTAGTCAGTTATTTGAAATAAATATTGGAACCATCATTGCAACCAATCAATCACAATGGTTTTACACTGTCTAAACACCTATCAATAAATAAGTCTTTTAGAATTTGTGACATAGTGACTTACAATGTCAACTTCCACCATGCTCTACCAATATTGGTGGACTAATTTTAATAATTCACACTTAAATATCTGTCCAACTTTGTACTTACTTCTACAATAATAGGTTACCTGGGTGATTTGTTATCAAAAGGCATATGATACGGCTATCTTGTGTTTAAGACTACTAGAAATAATACATGACGTGGAAGATAATTTTAGGTATTTTTCAGACAGCTACTAAATAACTAGTATTGTGATCTGTTTGAATACAAATAAAATGAAAGAAACTTCTCATGCTCACAAGGGAGTTATATGCACTTTGAAAGTTCAAGGTTATGAGTGCATGAAGCCATTAGTCAATTAAGAAGAAGAAATGTACTCAATTTATTTGTGTATTTCATGTGAATGTCTTCTCCGTGATAGTTCTGTATTTCACATGATAACCTGAGAAGTTCATAACGCCCAATAAAGTGTGAGGATATGAAACAAAAAAAAGGAATATAAAAGGAGTTAATGTTGGGAAAAAAATATTGGAGAAAGTATTTTCAGAGAGAACTGCACTGAGATGGATCTTAAACTGGACCATGAGAGTTCTTGGAATTTGTGATTAAATTAGCACCTCTTTATTCCACAACTATTCTTTATACTCTGCTTTCCAATGGTGACTGACAGGACTTTACAAAACCTCTCTTTTCTTTTTACTTGGAGCCTGCTATCTCTGTCACTTGAGCAAGAGGAAGACTAACATTGTTAGTGTAGCCCTTTCCCTATTTTGACTCCTTTCGGTATTGCAGAACACTTGTCCAGTTGCAGTAATTTCCTCTGGTCACAGCATCTGAATCCACATTAAATTTTTTCAAGCTCTTGCAGAATTAATGCATTGTCCTTTCCCTCTGAAAACACAGCAAAGAGCTGGGTTCCCTGAATAAAATCCTGTTTTCCTCTTGGACTCACAAACAGCAGCACTGTCGGTCAGTTCCTTCACCCCAAAAGTATGATCTCAGATCCACGGGGCACTTCTTAACCTAGACCCACTGCAATCCTCTCAGACACTTAGTTAACTTCATTTCTGCCTAATTACTCTTTATAACCAGTGATCTGAACTCAGATCATACATTTGGAAACTGCCTTGTTGAGGCAGATGGACATACAGTGACATTTGTGAAAAAGACTGGCTGCACTTTTTAAAATAATTCAAAATTATGTTTCTCCTAGAAGATTTAGCCTAAAATAGCAAGGATTTATTTCACCTTTGCTTACTTTGATCTCCCCTGACAAAGCTCAAAGCCCCAAACAGAGATGGAATGGGGCGCATATATAGGAGAGGAATCAAAGACTCAGGGGAGAAGTGGTCAGAGAAGATGAAAAAAGTGATTGCAAAGTAGGATTCATTTAAACAGAAGGTGAAAATCAAGAGATGATGGAAAATAGACACAAATATTAAAGGAAAATAACCTAACTCAGGGAAAATTGCCACTGTGGCAAACACTGCCCATCTTATAATAAAGAGGGATCGGAAACTTCGGTTCCTGTGTGCACTTGTGGAACAATGACCACAAGAAACTTATAAGTTGCCATTTCTATTTCAAAGGTCTGACAGACAATAAGTGTTGATTCCGATATACTTGCTAAAATATATACTGCTTTTTGTGAGGTTTTACTCTTGATCTGAAATATAACCTATGAAAATATGAACACTCAGTTTCTGGTTTTAATTTTATTAGAGCAACATGTCAAGTAGATTGACGACTCCAAGCTATGTGAGCAGCTGTTAGAGCTCGAGAACAGTCAGGCTGACTACGATTGCCAAGTAGCTCAAGGCTCCACTTTAAGAAGCGTAGCCCAGCTGCAAACATTGAAAATTGGCATTGTTTTTTCAAACCTGCCGGGTAATGATGAGCACAAATGAGATTTTTCTATTTAATGTAATGTTAATCTGTGCAAAGCCATGGAGACTAGAATGTGGCACAATAATTGGCACATAAAAAGAATAGCTGACATTTATTAAATACTTTTGAGGTGTTGGGTAATGTGCTAAGTACATTATCTGTGCCATTTACTTCAAATCTCATAACTGTGTGAGAAAAGTGATGTCATCTTCCTACATCACAGGAAAGGAACATGTTACCTTAAGACTTAGTAATTCCTGTGTGCAAATCCAGCCAGATTCCAGAGCTTACCTTTAGCTAGAATCTGTCAACTCAGGGGAGATTAATCGTTGTGGACTGAATTCATAGAAAGAATCTACATGGAAGGAGAAATATCATTCTACCCTTACATAGCAAAGTATACTTCATATTATTTAACATATAATATGTTAAATTATATGTTAATTATATTGTACTGACCATATCGTCAGTACAACTCTATCTGAATAAAAAGAAGTAGGAAAGGAAAGAACAAAATAAGAGAGAAAATGAGGGAGAATGAGGAGAGAGAGGGAGAGAGAGAAAAGATTAAAAAATGGATTTTAAAAATCAGTTAAAGCCCTGAAATTTCATAAACATAGGCTATGAAAAATACCAAAACATCACCTCAACTTCTGACTAGTAGCACAACAAAATGTATTATAAGGCATATGAATTTCATGAATCATACTTGGAGGTTTTTGCAAAGCCTGACTACTTTTAATAAGTAGATTTTATTGTGCTTTTTACAATTAATCTCACTAAATAGTTCTTCTTAATTAGAATTACTAATTCCTAGTCTAAAATTCTGAAACTTAAGATCAATATAAAACCAAATCTTCTCTACACGTGAGACATAAGGTATACACAAAGCATTAGGACAGGCTTCCACATACCCAGTACAAACATACTGGTTCATAGACTATCAGAACTGAAAAGCACCTCCAAAATTCAACTAATCTAGGTTCCTCATTTCACACACTTCTCTGAGCTAGCTGTGAGCTCAAGGCTGATACTCACATGATGTGAACCATTTTAGATACACTCCTTGAAAACAGGTTGAAACATCACAGAGATGAAGGTAAATACCGAGGGACAGTCTGACTCTTCTCCCAGTCTTCATCAGCTCTGCCTCTGCAATCAGGTTGCCCTGGTTCCTGACTCAAGACCCTTGAACAACTCCTTCTCACCCAGCAACTAAAAAGTGAACCCATGACAGCAGGAGGCCCGGAACGCTGCTCCTGCAGACAGGTTGTTCAACATTTGCGATGCCAAGCATGTGTAAGGCTGGACAGGAATCAAGGTCTGCAGCCTCTGATCCAGATTTGTCTTTCTTCTCACCCGCAAACTTTTTACTTTTGGTTTTTGCTTGATGGGTCTTTCCAAATTATACTATTTTTATGTTTTTAATTAAGTTTATTGGTACATTTTACATATAAAATACCTAAAATAATGATCACATTTTAAACTATGGAGGTCCTTTATTTTCCCATTTCTCTCCCATCCTTTCAACCCATGTTCCTTTCTTAGATACAAAATATTTACTTCCATATTTTTCATGTATTCTTACTTTTTTTCTTTTACTTTTTTCCTCCTTCTCCCTCATTAGTTCTCCTTCCTATCAAACATTTTCTTCCCATTTTACAATATCTATTATACATTTTGGTCCTTATTTAAAATTCTGTTTCTCACACCAGAGAAACAATGTGATATTGACACGTGTGTGTGATAATTTTTTAATCATTCACATTTACATTGAGGCACTCTGAGCTCAGACATTTGAAAGAAATGTCCCTCCTTCCACAGAGGCTTAATTTCTGCACACTTAGTACACTGAAGTTGGGACACTGGCTCTGACTCATACATGACATGCCTGTCAAAGTACTCTGCTACTCTATTCACATTACTTGTCTTGTTCATTGTTTCATGTACTCATCTTCATGTATCTACTAGATCTCAGCTATTACTCCTCCATCTGTTTCTTGTATCTTTCCCTGTAAACTATGCCATAATCTTTAAATTATAACCTGAAGTCACAGTGTAAGGACTTGCACTGTTTTTCTTTTTGTATATTATTCTAAATATTTACTGAAGTTTTTAATGCTTGACTGTGAATCAAGAAAAGTTAACCTGACAATGATAAAGGTACATGTATAATGGTTAGAATTCTAATATGTACTTGTCAGAGTTCATTATTTACATGTATGTAAATGAATTAATAAATTTTTCAAAAGAACTGAAAATTCCTAAAAAATGTATCCACTCACTTACTTTGTAAATGTTTTATTTATTCAGCCAACTAGCTCTATTTTTAAAAAAATTGGCACAACAGAAAGATAAAGGTTCCTTAGACACTATTATGAAGAAGCAATTAGAAGGGAAAGGAACAATTATTGAACATGTAAATCTTTTTTAAAAAGATATTTATGAGAAAATATATAATTTAAACACACCAAAGATAAATAAATAGATTAATAATACATTAATAAAAAGTCTCACAACAAAGAAATGTCCGGGAAGACAATTTTGGTGCTGAATTTTACTATACACATCTGCATTTATATCACTGCTTCTTTAATTATTCAAAAACTTAAAGAGGAGAGAATTCTTTCAATCAGATTTTATTTGACCAGCATTATCTGACTGCTGAAAAACAGATAAGGAAACCAAAAGAAAAGTAAGTGAAGACATCTATGGGCAAGTATCTTTGATGAATAGAGATGCAAAATTCCTCAGTAAAATTCTAGTTAAACTGAACCCAAGAGCAGCTAAAGAAATCCATAATTGATCAAGTAAGAGTCATCTTAGAGATATAAGTGTTAATATGATTTAACATATTCAAGTCAGTAAACACAATATACTACAGGAGAATAAAGAAAAAAAACTAGAGAAAACAAAAAAATGAGAGTTTTAAAATTCAATACCCTCCAATGAGAAAAATGCTGAAGAAGTCAGAGGAAGAAAGAACATACCTGAGCATAATAAAGTTCATATATAATAAGCCAATAACTAATATCGCAAATGGGCCAAAGATGAAAACTCTCTTAAATCTGGAACATAACAAGGAGGCTCACTTTCCCTGCTTTTATTCAACATTACTATAAGTTCTAGCTAGGGATTCAAGTAAAAGAAAGAAATAAATTACTTTCGAATTGGAAAACAGGGAGTAGAATTGTCGCTGACATGGTATTGTGTATAGAGAACACCGATGACTTTACCAAAGCAAAATTATTAGTACAAATAAATGAATGCAGCAAAGGTGTAAAAAGACAAAAATCAATATATAACAATGAGTAGCAATTATGCACATCAATTGCAAGCTATCTGAAATAGAAATCAAGAAAGCAAACACATTTATTAGAGTAGTTGCAAAAAATACTACGAAACATTTAATGAAAAGGTGAAATGTGTCTATGATGAAAACTACAAAACACTGATGAAAGAAGTTCAAGATAATTTTTAAAAAATGAAAGGTTATCCAAGTTTATAGGTTGGAAGAATCAATACTGTTAAAATGTTCATATTACCCAAACAGTATATAAGCTCAATGGACTCTATCAACATACCAATGACGTTCCTCGTAGAAACAGGAAAAACTGGCTTAACCCTTCTTCAGAAATACACACACACACGCACATGCACATACATACACACAGCTTCCAATTCCAAAGCGATCTTCAGTGAAAAGAATATTAGTGCTGAAAAAATGGTTGATAACTAATTATCAGGGAATTACAAGTCAGAACCACAGTGAAATGTCGCCTCCTTCCCTAACAGTGGCTACCAGTCAAAAGACAACAAACAGCAAGTTCTGATGAGGATGTGGAGCCAGAGGAACTTGGATCTCTGTGCACACAGTGGGTGGGAATAGAAATCAGTACAGCTATTGTGGAAAACAGTGTAGCACGTCTTCCTAGCCTTGCAGATACAACTACAGTAATATCTATTTCTCACTACTGGGCATTTGTACAAAGCAAATGAAATAAGTATGTTAAGGAGACATCTGTACTTTCAGGTTCACTCAAGCACTATTCACAATAGCAAAGAAATAGGATAAACCTAAGTGGCCATCAACGGATCAATGGAAAAGGAAAAGTGCCATCTGCACACAAGGGAGTTCTAGCCCTCTCTTTAAAAGA